>KZ826155.1:0-21703 GCA_003184645.1 Aspergillus ellipticus CBS 707.79
GGGGAGGGGGAGGGGGAGGGCAATGTTCTTGCACGCGGTTGCGTGGTCCATGCATGGCTGGCACTTGAGACTTAAGTACAGTGGTAGTACTTAACTTGCATGAGATAACTGGGATGTGCTGTGGCGGGTGTCTGAGACAATCAAAGACATTATTATTCGTTTTTTTATAATTTTCTTTGTGGACGTGATGTGATGCAGCCAAGTAGTACATCTAGCTTGGCTGAGCTTGGTAGTGCAGGATGAATACTCGTAATATTATGGACTTGGAGGGGTGGTGAAGTACCTAGAAAGTATGCATATGCATATGGTGGTGTAGTAACTTACTGTAAGTAGGACCTAAGTATGTCGTTTCATAGTCCAAGGAATGCATCCACTGCATTGTGAGGAGGTATGGGACTATGCATCATGATTAAGGCCGCTCTACTTAGGATAGTATGATACAAGAAGTAACCAACCAACCAGTCTACTTTTGTTTTTGTTGACTATGGTATTAGATAATCTGAATGTGTTTTCATGTTCTTGTTTATCTCCAACCCAAGTATTATTGTCTGCGCACTGACTTTCCTGTTTCGAGTCTTTAATCTCTCGACACAAATTAAATTGACTATCTTATACCACCTCATCTACCAGACTCTTCAAGACATACTGGGCCCACATAAGTTACTATAAAAGGTCTATAAAATATATGTACAATGAATATAATTACAAGATAAACAGACACATCAGCGGTTCCGAAGCCGCTTCGACATCCTCCTCGTGGTGGTCGTCGTCTGCGAGCCCTGCACAATAGTACTGGGCTTCTTGTCCTCGTCCTCATCCTCCACTTTGACGTCGTCGTCGTCCGGTAAAGGCCGCTTCACCGGGATGGCTATCGCCGTGGTGACCTTCGCTTCAACCTCGATATCTTCCTCGTCTTTGATCTTGACATCATCTTCATCTTTAGCCTTGACACCCTCCCCCTCGTCTTTAACCTCAACCTTCACCTCCATCTTCTTCGACGTAGCAGCCAACCGATCCGAAAACGTCTTCAAATCCGCCGTGAAAAGCACACTATGCGCCCAACCAGCCTCCTTCCCCCAGAGCTTGCGAAAATGGTTCCCCACCGCATCATAAGTAACCTTGGTGAGGGACTTATGCGCGCCCTTCCCAAACTTATAATCCCGCACAGCAATCTGCCAAACTAGACACACAACCAACCCCGTTAGCCATGCATCAAACACCAAACAACCCCAAACCGCAAGAAAGACAAAATAAAAATACTAACCATGGGTATCAACCGGCACGGCCTCCCCCCACCCCAACCCCATCAAACACACACAATCCGCAACCTTCGGCCCAACCCCCTGCAACAACAACAACAACTCATGCGCGTCACGATACCCCTCCCTCCCCTCGGGCCTCATCTCCCCACCGCTCGCCACCTCGACCCCCCAAGCCGGACACTCGGGATTCCGCAGCCCATCCAACCACCCCTCCTCCCTCTCCCGCGCCACCATCACCGCCGTCCGCCAGATATACTTGGCGCGGTACCCGAACCCCAGCGCACGCAACTTCCCCTCCACATCCTCCGCGGTGAGGGCCTCCGGCGCCGGAAACCCATGGTACGCCCGCCCGCCCACACACCCAACCAGCGGGCCGTAATGCAGACACAGTTTCTCTACCATCTGCGAGATCCGCGCGATGTTGTTGTTGCTGCTGCAGATGAATGATACCAGCGCTTCCCAGGCGTCTTGGCGCAGGATGCGGATCCCTATGAACTGGGGGGCCTTTTTGCGGAAGTTGGGGTCTTGCGCGGACCATTCGGTGTAGAGGGTTGTTAGGTTAGCGGTGAGGTTGAAGTAGTTGGTTAGGAGGGAGAGGGTGGTGGTGTTTGTTTCGTCGTCATTGGTGGTGGTGGGTGATTGGGACGAGGGACGATAGGTGCGGTAGTAGAGATGATTCGGGTCTTGTTTCAGCGACAGCAGACGGCCGTGCAGTACACAGCGCCATTCGTCGCTGTCTGGGACATTGTGCCATCTGCGGGAGCGAGGGATTGGTTAATTAACTGGAGGGGTGTTCTTGGATCGTGAATGGAATACTTGGCACATGCGGTTGGTTACCGGAAGGATTGGCCACAGCGGAGGGTGGTGTTGATGCATAGCTCGTTGAGGCTCACGGGCAGCTTGCGCCATTCGGAGAAGCTCCCGGCGGTCATGTTTGGATTGATATCGGGGCTGGCGCCTGGTGGTACGTACTGGGGATGGAGGTGAAGCGTCGCCGTTGCTGTCGCAGATCGATAATCGATGGCAATGGTTATTTGGACCGTATTTCACGCCTCAGGCAGTGAAGGGCGGAGAGATCAGGCCATATTAGGAAGTATTGGGTCAGGTGATCTGCTAGTATGTAATTTTGTGGTTAGGGTAAGTATGGCCGTGAGATTTGTTACAGGGATGCCGCTGGAGTCACACCCGGCTGCTACTCTACCTTTACAATATTGAGGAGGCGTCTCTGTCTGATTGATTAGCCTTCCGCTCTCCTGATATACATATATAGGTATTAGCAGGGCAGCTACTTTGCCTGTGCAGGTAGGTTGAATATATCCAAGCACGTAGGCATGGCAGACAAAGAGACAAGACAGATATGGAGCCTGAATATGCAGGCTGTAAAAGTAAAAGCTAGTCCTATATAGGAAGGCAGAGTGGCCTGCGCGGTGTGGAGATAGCGAGCCGGTGTGGCCGTAGTGGCTCCCTATTACTACCGACTTACCGGCGCACACTACCATTGAATGGTATTAGCCGTTAGCAGTCTAGCTGTAGTGTCTAATTAGCACACTACCGTTGAAATACTAACAGCCTAATCGATAATGGCCGATTCTGCCGGGGCTTGTCCGACACGGCAGGCGGTCAGCCCGACGTGCTCTCGCCGATCGTCACCTGCGAGTTTTCCCTCCAGCGCCGGCAGCTCGGATTTCCTCCCCAGTCCACCCTACTTCCATCGTGACGGTGTCATCGCCCTTCGGAGTGTCTGATCGCTTAGGATCTCTCTCTGTCAGCTATCTATACGTTTCACCTGTTGAAACGGCTTAAATCGAGCAAACGCAGCCTTGCCGGAGCTCTCTTCACAATGAACGGTGATACTTACTCGTCCAGAGGTGAGAGCTTCTCCTTCTCCGGCCCCCTTCATGCGGATCGGTCATCTAACACTCGGGTCGCAGACTCTGGTCGCTCCAGGGATTACTACGTAAGTTCGCATTGGATGATGCTTTTGCTGATCTGGTTCTAACGGGTCTGTGCCTTGAAGCGCGAGGAGCGCCGCGAGCGCGGAGACCGCGGAGATCGCGGTGACAGAGGCGAGAGGAGACGCTCGAGGTCTCCCCACTACAGCTCCAGAGGTTCCCGACGCGACTTCGAGGTAGATTCATACTCGTCCAGCCGCGACTACCGCGCCAGAGAACGGGAGGACCGCTACTCCAGCCGTAGAGACGACCGGGAATGGGATCGGGATCGCGGCGACCGCCGACGCAGAGACTTTGAGGACCGGCCGTCGCGCCGCGAGAGAGACAGAGACTTGTTTGAAGAGAGGCCCCGACGGGAAGGCAGAGACCGGGGAGAGCGTGGCGAGCGCGGTGGTGACCGTCACGAGCGCGGCGACCGTGGTATTGAGCGTGGTGGTGGTGGTGGTGATCGCGTAGCTGAGCGCCCTGAACGCGGTGGTGATCGGGGAGGTGACCGTGGCGACAGAAGGGAGCGGAGGCGGAGTGCGTCTCCTCCTCGCAAGAGAGAGCCTACCCCCGATCTGACAGATATTCCTTCCGTGTTGACTCGGAAACGTCGTCTGACACAATGGGATATCAAGCCTCCGGGCTACGAGAATGTCACTGCTGAGCAGGCGAAGCTGTCCGGTAAGATTGATGTGCTTGGATTGATGACATGCGTGGTCTAATGTAGTTATGCAGGCATGTTCCCCCTTCCCGGTGCCCCCCGACAGCAGCCCATGGACCCCAGTCGCCTCCAGGCTTTCATGAACCAGCCCGCTGGCGGAAACGCGGATACCTCCACCCTCAAGCCTGCCAACTCTCGCCAGTCCAAACGTCTGTTTGTTTACAACGTGCCCCAGAGCGTCACGGGAGAAGCCCTCCAGGCTTTCTTCAACCTCCAGCTGAACAACCTCAATGTCGTTGAGAATGTGGACACATGTATCTCGGCCCAGGTGGCCCCAGACCACTCCTTCGCCCTTCTCGAATTCAAGTCGCCTAACGATGCCACGGTTGCGCTTGCGTTTGATGGGATCACAATGGATGAGCATGAGGCTACCGACGGCGGTGCCGACGGTGCTGCCCAGGGCCTGGAGGTGCGCCGACCTAAGGATTACATCGTGCCCGGTGCCGTGGAGCAGGAATACCAGGAGGGCGTGCTGCTGAACGAGGTTCCGGACTCTCCCAACAAGATCTGCGTGTCGAATATCCCGCACTACATCCCGGAGGAGCCCGTGACAATGCTCCTGAAGTCGTTTGGAGAGCTGAAATCGTTTGTGTTGGTGAAGGACGGTTCCACGGAGGAGTCCAGGGTAGGTTGGCCGATACTTTGTGTATGGTGTGTTCTAACACGGTCCAGGGCATTGCGTTCTGCGAGTATGCGGATCCCTCGGCTACGAGTATCGCCGTGGAGGGACTGAACGGCATGGAGCTTGGCGACAGACACCTGAAGGTTGTGCGCGCCAGTATTGGCATGACGCAGGCGTCCGGCCTAGACATGGGTGTCAATGCGATGTCGATGTTCGCCAAGACGACGTCCCAGGATCTGGAGACCAGCCGTGTGCTGCAGTTGCTGAACATGGTGACGCCCGAGGAGCTGATGGACGGCGAAGACTACGACGGTATGTCTTTTTCTAGATATCTAATAATGTGTACTGACGAGGACAGAAATCTGCGACGACGTGAATGAGGAGTGCTCCAAGTATGGTACCGTGGTCGAGCTGAAGGTGCCCCGTCCATCTGGCGGCAGCCGACAGTCTCCGGGCGTGGGCAAGATCTTCGTCAAATTCGACACGGTGGAATCGGCGACGGGTGCTCTGAAGGCACTTGCAGGCAGGAAGTTTTCGGACCGGACTGTGGTTACGACCTACTTTTCCGAGGTGAGTCAACTTTTTTTTGGGTCAGATACATTCTCTAACCGGTATCAGGAAAACTTCGACGTCAACGCCTGGTAGTGTAGGATGGATGGACTATAAAACCTTTTCTTTTCTTTTTTTTTTTTTTGTTTCTGCTGTTTTATCCGATACTTCACGATGCGTAATTGATTCCTGGTGTAGCCCGGGGCAGGCGATGCACAATATGTACTGGGGGAGAGGGTCTGAGGGGAGGTTGAGAATACCTTCGAGTACTGGGTTACGATGTATCATAGCGAGAAATGCTTACTTGGATCAGATTTGTGTAGATCGCGCTCATGCTCATGATTGAGTGAGTGGTACACTCCAAGTACATCTGCCATCTTTTAAGATACAACCACATGCAACTACGTCCTCGATCAACCCACCGTACACAGTACAGTAGTCCGCCCACGGGGATGCCGACCGATCTTCATCACGATATATGTCGATCTAACTATCCTCGGCAATATCACACCACACCTCGATCATGTTATTATTCAACCGAGCCCGCAGAGATAAATGCCGATGAACCCCGTCGCGTTCCATTGGGCAGGGTAGGGTTGCAATTAATCCCGGAGAATGAACCAATCCCCGACTGATGACGCATCCGTAAGGTAGAGTGTCGCCAGTTGATGTTGATTTCTGGCGTGGAGTAGTATAGCTAGCTACTACCTAGCCATCGCTTTACCACTCGGCACTAGAAAGAACCCTCGAAGCTTCCTTAAGGCCAGATCGTAGGTACTAGGTAGTCTCCTGATAGCATGTGCTGCTGCTTACCTACTACTTACTCACTGGGACTGGGAATTGAACCCCTCTTTCATCTAATCCCTCCCCCCCTCTATCATCCCCCCCCCCCCCGCTCAATAGGTAAATAAGCAAGCAAGCAAGCAAGCAAGCAAGCAAGCAAGCAAGCAAGCAAGCAAGCAAGCAAGCAAGCAAGTAAGCAAACAAGCAAACAACCCAACCCAACCCCCCACTGTAAGTAGGTAGGTATATACCCATGTCCATCCAATACACAATATTACCTGCATAATCAACCCAAATAACCCACAATCCCACTAACAGACAAACAAACAATCAAACAAAAACCAGTCAGATAAGCAAGCAACCCCCCCATCCATCCATCCGTCCGGTCTAGCCCGCAGCCCACAACCCACCCCAGCGCAGGGCCCGGGGCCGGGCCTCGATGCATTTACGCACCACCACCACCACCACCACCACCACCACCAGCACGTCGTTAAATTAATTAACGGCGGGCGGGCAGGCCTGTGCGCCGAGATATTCCGTGCAGTACAGTGCATGACTGCATGCATTATGCCGATGGCGGGAGGGGGGAGAGGAGGTGGATATACTCCATTTAATTATCCAACTTGTTTTTTAGATAGATGTGTCTTGAAGGATGTATGGTATTTGAGAGTATAGGATGTATTGATTATACTACTCCGTATAGACGAGTGGCTGGGTAGGGTAGGAGGGAAAGTAAAGTAAGGTGAGGGGTTGGGATTGGGAGGGGGAAAGTGGAGGAAGGAGGAAGGAGGAGGCACGGCGTTGATTACCTAGTTTGGATCGGGGTGAGTGATATCTGTGTCTGTCACTAGTACTCTGTCTGTGAGGACACAGTGAGTACTACACACTACACACTACGGAGTCTACAGTACTAGACTGCTAGGCAAGTAAGCAAGTAAGTGTCTAGATCGATCTACAGATCCAGTGGATATTACATTATTAATTTATTTGTTTGTTTGTTTGCCATGCCGAGGTCTATCACATCTCATCACATTACTATTTGACTGACTTACATCTGATGGAAAAATTTAGAAAATTGAACATAAAGGCTAATAAACATACACAATGACTAATAAATATAGAAAATAATAGTTAGCATACGGATAAATTCAACACAATGGATTATCCCCAGTGGTCAATTCGCAGTAAGCGAGGTCGTGCCACTGCGTCTGTCTGCCACGGGTGCCAGATCCGCCGGGGCCAAGAGGTTGCATGCGGGGATGTCGCTGTTTACAGTTTCGGGGTCCCGCCGTTGTTTATTAAGGTTTGGGGTCAGCACCCAGCAGTAAGCACTTGTCGCTTAGTGAGTTCGCTGACAGCAAGAAAAAAGTCTCATGCGATATCGGATTGTTGATTTTAATTGTATCATTTGGATGGGTTGTCTATTTTGAATGCGACAAAAAGCAAAACGCCAGGGTATAAGTTAGTATAATCAGTACAGCCGTAAATAACCATCACCTCTTTTTTCCCGCGCCCCATAACTACCAATATTTAGTAAATCGAACAATGGCCGCCCAAACACCAATTCCAATTCCAATTCCATTTCAAATGACACCTCCAGAGGTGTGTGAGTAGCGTTATTGGGATCCTGTCGGGGAATGACCCTTGGCAAATGTCGCTTCGGGGTCCCACTCGCGTACCGCGCCATAAGTGTCTGGCGCCTGGGGCGAGGAGAAACTTCTGGCCGGGCGCACATATCGGGCTTCGCGGCCGTAGAACGCCCCATCTGGGCTCTTAGTCCCCATGGTCCGTGCGGGACTGGGGGATCGGACCACCGGTTCCGGCTCCTTGGTGGTGATGGTAGTGGTGGTGGTGGTGGTGGCAGTGGCATTGTAGGGAGGCAGGCCGTTGTTGCTGAGCATCTCGTAGGTGCGCGAGTCGGGGGTGCGTCGAGGATCCGCCGAGACGAACTCGCCGGGCTTGCCCACCCTGGACTTGGCGACCTCGGCCCAGCCCATGAACATGGACGGACGCGCGAAAAGGACGAAGTTCCAGAAGCCGACCATGGCGAGAAGGATCAGGACGGCGAGGAGCGTGGCTTTGTTGGGCACGATGGCCTTGGCTTCGTGGAAACATTCCTTGCGGTTGCCTTTCGTCTCAACTAGACATGCTAGCCAGGGAGCGGCCCGTGCGGCGTTCGCCGCTGTGACGGTTAACTGGTTGTCCATGTCGATGAAGACGACGGCGAAGAAGATGACGTTGCCGATGATGATGAGGACTAAGGCGACGCCGCGCCATTGGAGCTGGATGACCCGGCGGACTCGGCGGTATGCTTGACGGGCGGTCATGGTTTTCACGCTGGCGTTGTATGAGGGAAGGCCTGAGCTGTTGGTGGTTGCTGCCTGGTCGAAGACGGATTTGACGTAGATGTAGATGCAATATACCATGGTGACGAGCTGGAGGATTAAGGCTGCGACGGCGAAGGCCACGACGGGGGCCCAGTAGTCTTGGTTGCTCTCGTGGACGTTGATATGGCACACGGTGCCGAACCGGTACGACACACCCGTCAGGATCAGCATCACGGTCAGTCCGACGACCGGGATGCCCCATCCGAAGGCCAAGGCTGCCCACATGAATTTCTGGCCGAGCATAACCTCCCAGCAAACCTGAAGATGGAAGGCTAGTGTGCGGATAAAACCTGCGACAGTCAGCAGTTGTAGGTCGCAATGTGGGGAGGAAACATACTGAATACTACCGTTACCCAGCCTCCGAAGAGAAGCATGGATCCGGTAAAGGCACATGACAAGTCACTGTGCATATCATTAGGGGTGATCTGGTTGTGGCATTGCTCCGGTTTGACTCCGAGAGGAATGATAAAGGCGACCTGAAGGCAGCGTTAGACGGGGTCAATTGTTGCATGATGGCTTGCTGTCATCTCACCTCCATAAAACAAATTCCCAGCGTGAAACAGATACTGAGGTAATGACGATGCGTCCACTTTGCGGGGAGAAGGGCGTATGATACAAGGAGGAATATACAGAGGGGTAGTACAGCGACACCGAGCCAGCTCGCGACCTTGGTTTGGGAGATCAACTCTGTATGCGACAATCGTCATTAGTTGGTGCCGTGCCCCCAATGCATGTATATGCGGCGAAACATACCATCACCATAGGTCCATGATGCCAGTGGGCATGGTAGACAGCAAGAAACCTCTCCATGGGTGGTGGAAAGCACCTCGCAATAACGTCCGTCGATGACTGCAAAGAAGCACGCGATCAGCCCCGTCAACGGCATCCAAGTCCAAACATGCAGCGAGGGATGACATACATCCACCTGTGGATGGGAAGAGGGTCTCCTGGAGGAATGGAGCCGGGCAGAGCCCGGTCATTGTCTTGTTGGCCATGGTGCCGGTGTTAGTCTTTGTCGATGCGCGGAGGAGGGTGCGATTGAGACAGTCGGAGGGTCATGTCCCTGGGAGACAATGGGTGGCAGGGGATGTCAAGACTGCTTCGCGAGCGTGGGTACCCCGCGCAAGAGGCTCACGGTCGTGGAACGACTGAGATCGATCGAACAGGCGGTCCCGGTTATCGCATGGAGGGAGAGGAGAGCTAAAAGCAGGTGGATGCGAGCGACATGGGGGGGGGAGGGAGATCAGATATACTACTACTGCTACTACTAGATGCGATGTACCCTCGCAGGTCAACTACGGTACTGTCTGGGTACTCCGTCCTGCTAGGGCATTGGTTGGGACCGACTGATAGGAGGCCCGTTCACGCCATGCAGCAGCGACGCCATTGCTCCCTCGTCCGGAGTCCGACAGCGTGATTGGAGTCTGGGACGAAACCTAGGAACCTGGGAACCTCACGACTAAGGTTGGCACCAGGGGCACGCAACGGTGGTGGAGTCGCACAATCCACCGAATGGCTTCGTGCGACGACGCCTGGCCGACTCCTGGGCCTGGGAGAAAGTTCCATGCTCCGTCGGGGTTCCAATCGACCGGGGAGGAGCAGATATGGAGCAGCCAGAGCCAAGCTAGCCAGTAGCCCCGGGGACCAGCCGGAATCAGCACTCCAGGAGAGCAGCAGGACTAGGAGAGGGCGAGCGAGGCCGAGCGTGCTGTGGACGTGGTAGGGCAGGCCGGCGGGGAATCAGATGCCAACGTTGCTGACATGGGTCCGCGCTAGCCCGTTCAGGCATCTTGCGATGCAGCCTGCATCGGCTGCATCGCGGGCATTGGGCCCGCGGATTGGCCAGCGAAGTACCGGCTGGAGCCCTGGGGCTCCACCCACACCCATGGGTGATTTGGGCGGGAACCTTTCAGCAGCCATGGTATCGGTATTCGGTACTGTGGTGTGTTTCGAGGTGAAACTTACCTACCTGCTTAAACAGGCGCGGTGGATAATGTCATCCGACTGCCAGGCTGCAGATGGTCCATCTTTTGAGAGGATCCCAAACAATAGTACCGCGTGCATAAGTGGTATCGATCTAGTCGTGACTATCCCATGCAGCCTCGCCCCTGCGCCGCCGCCGCCTAGGGCTCAACAATCCCATTATGGCCGGCTAGTCGGATCCCCAATTTCGGGGGATTCCCCTGCAATCATTATTGTTCATTGTTCGGAGGCAATGGCACGGGAAAATCAGCGGCCTATCGTTGTGGGAGCCCGCTCGTCAAGATGGCTGCAGTAAAGTATTACCCGGCCTGGCGGTGCCAATCAGCACTGCGAAGGGGGATTTTCCTCGTGCTCGGATGGAAAAATCTGACGACTCGTGACGGGGAGGCAGGGGCAATGACAGTGACTGTAGGTACGCCGTACCTTACAGCCTCCGGGCCCAGCCCGGCGTCGTATGCCTGCAGTGCAGTAGTACCCTAAGGCAGGTATACACTACGTAAGGAAGGCGGGTGTCGGCGTTCACGTATCGTGGCGATAAACTTTCAGCGGGACCTGCCCTGGCCACTAGGCCCGGACAAGCAGCCTCTCCAGGCACTAGAGGGCTGATCCCTGTCGCATTGAGTTCGACCGGCTTCTCACGAGTGTCGCGGTGATTCCCCCGTGCTGTTGTTGCCCCTGGTGCCTGCCATCCTGCCATCTCTCGGCTTTCAACGGACGATGGCCGCGGTGGACTTTTCCTGACTCATGATTGGGAACCCCCCGTCGGTTGTCGTGTTTACTCCAACCTGCAGCCATATCTTGAATGCAGATCCCCCCTGCGCCGTCCGGTTGCTTCCAGAACCCAAGAGGTGTGACAATCGACCAGAGACCACTCCTACTACTGTGTACCCAGGATAATCGCAGGCCAAGACCTGCGTAACCCCAGTCTGTAGGTACATTTCACGGAGAACCGGCACTAGTCTATTAATACTGTGCCTCATTAATATCGCTATCGCAGTGGCCACCGATTCGAAATCCACCGCCCACGGTCAAATCTAGATCGCTTACCCCATTCCACGGCGCATTGACCATCGATGGCAACCCGGCGTCGTACCGTCCTCCGTATTGCCCCTCCATGTGCAGTTGCCTCCGAACCCATACGAAGCCGTATTGTCAGCTCTGGCAGCGCAGCAAAGTGTATAGACTATAGCCGCATGTCAGAGCCCGACTACTGGCCAGAGTTTAGGAGTACCGGGATCCGTTGCGCTTGTATCTGCCGCGGTGCTGATCGACATCGCGCGGTCGTCAACACCATCCACGGTTGATTGAAGCCGCGAACAGTCTTGCTCCCGCTAGCTTTAGGGCTCCCGCTCCGGCAACGGACTGAGTCCACCAGCTTAGCCTGAGGAGCTTTTGCGTGATCCAGTATAGATTGTCGTCGGCTAGCACGTTCTTGTTGACATAGTGGGTGCAAATCAGGTCGATCAGCCTTAGCCGAAATTCTATCATGCCATTGATGGTGAGGAACAGTGGGATGTTGGGGATGACTAAATCCCATCCAAGCTTTGGGTAGCGAACTTTGGTCTGCCTATCGGGTAATGTGGGTTTGGATAAGGCCTAATCGGCAGTCAACTCACAGGAGGCTATGACGCCTTTTGCTTCTTTTCTACAATCCTATTGTCCAATGCTTCGGGATTTGACCTGCGGTCTCCAGTGCAGAACGCGCAGAGACGGAACAACGAGGGCTGCATACGAATGACCAACGTAAACACACACGCGCAGAGCACTACTATAAATGGCGACATACTTAGCCTGTCAAGTGGGCAGTGATGCCTACTACTGTGTCGATTGACCTTCCCGATGGGGCACGCATTCCTCACCCCTTCTCGACGGTTCGTATTGCGGTTCTCCATCTCTGCCGTAATTAGTTTTTAGGTTGGCTTTAGTCCAGCATCCGAGATTAAACGTCCTCCCCAACCGCACCTCACAATTGCTCCCGTGGATCTTCAGCAAACAAGGGCGACCTTAACTTTGATTCTCCAACCTACATCTCGGCAATGGGACACGACAGACGCCATTGACGCCCGTCGTAGAAGTTTCCATCGAAGTTTATCTCGCCTCGCTCTCCTAAATTTCCCCTTTTTGTACTCGTACCCCTGGACTGGGTCCCGATTGGAAACAAGCCCATCTGGCCTCCGGCCCGGCATCGACGTCTGTGGCCCACGATGGAGCACGACTGCCAGGTCACGCAGACTTTGTAGCCAGCACCCAGAATTGGAGGCACTACTGGATCTGCACAGATGAGACAGAAGCAATTATGTATCTAGTGGGACCTTTGCGACGAAAAACTTTGCATCCCAATCGCCAGCTGTTGTGAGGACCCGGCGATCGAGCATGTTCCTACTCGGGTATGACGGATGATGGATCAGAACAAGGCACGAGGATGCAAGCAAGAATATACTCCGTCCCGCCTGCAGAGGGGGATGTTTGCTTTTGCGCGCTCCCATTCTGTCTGCCTGCCTGCCTTAGGGGAGATCAATCGTACTTTGTCCCCCCACCCCTCCCTCCCTATACAGTGTACTGGACCTCCATGCTCCGTATAACCCCAAGTGCGATGGCTTACGCCATTGAACAAGCCAAGAGAAGCTCACAGAGGGCAAGGAGAAACAGAGAAACAAACTCTCACCAATCCTATTGCAATCTGGAGCTCTCATCTCCCAGCAGCAACTGCTGGCCGCCCGAATCAGAATCTTGATGTCACCTGGTCGTATCCGTGCGGGCCAAGATAGTACCCCTGAATCTAGGTACGATGTGGTGAACTTGGGGCACCTGCGGCACGGTCAATGCGCCACTGTATTTAGCAGTGGGGGAATCAGCTTGCAGGAGCTTCAACGTCCATGATCCTTCCCGATCATGCGATGCTTACGACGGGGCTGATAGCAGCAGTGCGGATGCACACGGTGGCAGGGGAGCTGGAGCTGCGTCGCCAAATCCTTCGGAGTGCAGATCGGACAGAGCCTGTAGACTGTGCTGTACTCTGTAGTCTGTAGTGGCACAACTGCGCCCGCTGGGTGGATGAAAAGGCAGGCCAATCAGTCCCGGGCAGACGGCGCTGACGGTGACGGGCAGCGCCAGCCCGGCGGCGGGACGGCAACCCGCGGTGATCATAGGCTCTCGCCAGGCTGGCCGGTCACTCCCTCGATCCCATCTCGCTATCCGATACGGGCTCAGCTTGCCCCTCTTTCCCCGATGCTCTCCCACCGTCTGATTTGGCGACTTTTGCGAACAGACGCTACCCCGTCCCTGGAGGGTGTCAAATCACAGCAGGATACTCGCTTGTGTCGTCTAAATTGCGGGCACAGGATGTCGCCTCCGATCCTGATCCCTGATGTCGATGCCGTCGTCGGATGGTCTGGACTCTTTCCCAGCCCACCCGGTCTTACACTACTACAGTCTTACACGTTACCGACGGGGGTGGGACACTGGACAGGGAACATGCCCGTACGAAGTACGAGATCTTCTGGCTCGTTCTCCTCGTTTCTCAACAGAACGTGTCTTATGTCTATACCCACTTGCGATCCACAACTGGCGGTCACATCGAGACGAGGACTGTGACTGTTACAGTGTGACTACCACTCACCACGCACCAACGGTTTATGCCTCAACCCACAACTGCTGGGATATGACACATCGCGACCCCACGTCTGCCAATACACTCAATGATTCCCCGCCTTGATATGCGGCATGGAAAAGATGCAGATTCTACGCATAATGGAGGATACTAGCACGATCAACTGGACTTCTGTCGTTTCAGAGTGGCATATGCTAGTCTAATTGCTGCTGCACGAGGTAAGCCGGCGCAAGCCGCGTCAAAGGCACAGCTTGTTAATGTTCGCAGCAAGCACCGAAGTCACTGTGGTTTCCCCCTGCAGACCGCGCACATATGTAGTGCTGATTTGAAACTTTGAAGGACGAGTAGGGATCACTTCTGGGTCTTGAATGAGGTCATCCGCGCTCCATTGATCCTACATACTTGGGACGGCTGACTGGCGACTATCATACATATGCAGGTCTGCGCCTCTGCGGACGTCCTCTGTCAGAAATGCTTGTGTTTGAGGAGCGGTGTGATGTGCCTGCATCACCAGACTGATATCGTCTTCGAAGAAGATTGTTCATGTCTCATATCGCAGCGTATATGCAGCTACTCATGCACATACCGTGACTCATTTGGGAGCTGAACGTCTGCGGTGGATGCTGCCCGGGCTGTTGGGATTTGCTTTTGCAGGCAACCTTCCGGCCAAGTTTGTGGAGAGCTGGTGGGTTTGTTCGAGTATCCTCCTCTACAGACCACATGAGTTATTCTGTCACTCCATCACTCCCTCGACACGAGATCGTGGCGTTGTGCGTCTGTAATATACAACGCCTGAGCATGCAGATGGCAAGTGGTGCCCGAGTTTCATGTACAAAGCCGGATATACGGATCGCATTCCTTATGACGTTACTGATAAGAGGATGCAATCACCCAGTTGATAAAGCTACATGGTGGAAAATACGGAGGACACAAAGTGAAACGCAAATATTGTTTTCATTGGTATAGCCGGATCTGTGAAAACCATTTCCCAACCCCTAAGTAATCCCAGAAGTGCGCAAGAGCAACCTATCTTAAATGCGAGTCAGCATATTGTGCCACACTCCCATGAAAACAATAAATGTGAAGGAGAAGGTATCAGAAGTCCATTTAGATCATCGAGATAGACCGAAGCCTATATCTGACATAAGAGGTACCAGAAAATAAAGTAAAGTAAGGTGTGTTTCATCATTTAAACCAGAGGGTGAACATAGGGGATGGCAACTGACCTGAGGGTGTAACCTGCGAGCAAAGCATAGCAGTTAATAGTGATAATTCGACAGTGTCGTCTCAACGAGAGCATCATAAACTCCGTCTCAGCAAAGCCAACCAAAATCAAATCAACTTGCTGTCAAAAGAGGCAGTTCCGAAGAACATAACCTTAAGCAGAGAAATTCCGCAGAAAAAATCGCCATTTAAGAAGAAGCGACGGACGGAAAAATAAGCGAAGCCGCCGCATCACCTGACCGTACTCCACACACACAAACCCAGCAAACCCACGTGACCCACGATAATCGGGACGCAAAATCCACCCGCGGGCAAAACCTTCAACATTTCCTCCCCCGACAACTGCGACAGTCGACCAGAACACACCGTCCGACAACCACCACCAAATCAATCAAAATGGGTCGTCTTCACTCCAAGGGAAAGGGCATTGCGTCCTCCGCTCTCCCCTACTCTCGCACTGCCCCTGCCTGGTTTAAGACCTCGACCGACCAAGTCGTTGAGCAGATCTGCAAGCTCGCCAAGAAGGGTGCCACCCCCTCCCAGATCGGTGTTGTCCTCCGTGACTCCCACGGTGTTGCCCAGGTCAAGACTGTCACTGGTACGTTATCCACTGAGTGAATCTCTGCGAAGGGGGGAGGGGTTTCTAACGAAGTGAAACAGGTAACAAGATCCTCCGTATCTTGAAGTCCAACGGTACGACACCACCACTACCACCGACAAATATTTTCCCAGTAGCACCAGTACTGTGAATATGTGTTGCGGGATTTGCGACACAGGAAAGGATTCGAGTGATTGAGAGGGCCAGAGAGCAGCGCGGGACCCGGATTGGAACATATCCGGCGATGATAACGATTCCCGATCTGCAATTTCTTCATTACACCAACTGATGGGACGCAATGGGATCGAGGTTGAAACATACCAGGAATCGGAACCATGCTTTTCGTCTTCATCGACTTGGGAAAATGCAGACTTGCAGATTTTTTCATCACCACATCGCAGAAATCCTAGCGCTCTCTCGCCCTCGCCTCTTGTCTCGAACCGGTCCTGCCCTGTTGCAAACAACAACACTTCCACATAATCTGGAGGGGATGAACTGCAACCTCGCCGGTTTCGCAGAAATGCCAAACCGGCAGGTTCTTTTCTATATCCACCCCGCATGCCTCTGCTTGGTCAAACCACAGGCTGACAGAGTGATCTTAACACAGGCCTTGCCCCCGAGCTCCCCGAGGACCTGTACCACCTCATCAAGAAGGTAGGATTCCCCCTTTCTTTCCCACCATCTCTTTGAACGCATATCTAACAAAAAACCAGGCCGTCGCCGTCCGCAAGCACCTCGAGCGTAACCGCAAGGACAAGGACAGCAAGTTCCGCCTCATTCTCATCGAGTCCCGTATCCACCGTCTGTCCCGCTACTACAAGTCCGTCGGTGTCCTCCCCCCCACCTGGAGATACGAGTCCGCCACCGCCTCCACCCTGGTTGCTTAGACGTGTGCTACCACCTCCAACAAACGCCAAAAGCGAAAGCTTTGACGTTTTCGTGGTTGCTCTGTTCTCTGGTTCGACTTGGTGGTGACTGTCGTTTTTTTGTGATTGGGTATGGTTAGGTAGTGTGCCTGGAAAGGACTCGTCTGGCTGTATCTGGTTGTGCAAAGTCCGATGGTCGGGAAAAAATATTAAAAATTTTTCATGATCCTTATAATTCTTGGTGTTTTTGTGTAGTGTGTAGTCGTATCTATCCCTCTTCGTAGATCTATCTGGTAGATTCGGGCTGTATGTCTGTCTGTCAGTCTGTCTTGCATGGCTATGTATGTACCCTTCATCCCTTTTAGGATATTAATACATGCTGCCCCCTGGTGGTCAAGTCTAAGGCTCACCAGTTAGCCCTTCCCTTATCGCGTATTCGATTCCTGCTCAGGCGACTCTTCCCTTCCCTACCAAGATATACAGGTCCAGTCCTATGCACCAATCCCGATAGATTTAACATTTTAGATAGCATCAATTAGGAAGTTGACAATCAACTCTCTCTTTGATTATTAATTTAAACCGCCTTTTTACTACTCTATAGCCATGTCCCCTAATTTACTTAGGATATATGTGTTCCACAGATATCCTCAATCTTTAATAATAAGATTAATAAAAATCCCTCTGGAGAATACAATGGATCTTCTATCTTCTATTATATCATTTTAATATAGTATTACTACTCCGTAGTTGTGTCTGCAAAATATTGTTGTACAGGAGGAGCGGGCCTAGCTGGGAGGAGTAGGTGGGAGTATCAGTACTCTAGGGGTGGTATTATTGAGGAGTTTTTTTTTTTTTTTCATTTAAAGTAGCGTGATACCCTCTGGCCAAATTAACTCTCCTGTTGAAATAAATGAGAAATAATCTAAAAGCTGATGTTGGTATGTGCTGCCTATCTATGTATGGAGGGAGTATGTACGGAGTGTTTCATGCCTATATACACTGTACACCCACCACCCGCCTGGCTCACTGTACAACTAATCCAAGTCAATATTCAACCTTTTGCTCCAGAGAGCGGGGGAAAGAGAGAGAGAGAGAGAGAGAGAGAGAGAGAGAGAGAGAGAGAGAGAGAGAGAGAGAGAGAGAGAGATCATACCCTCCTCACCTCCCCCGCAACCGCATTACACAACTCAACCCTCACCCCGGCCGCAGCCAGAATATGAATCCAGAGACGCTGCGTATCACTCAATCGATCATTCTCCGACTTGACCTCTGCGAACATCACCTCCCCTTGACCCTCCTTCTCCGCCTCTCTCCACAGCATCAAATCCGGCACTCCCCCGCCCCGCTGCTGATACTCCTGCGCCAGCACCTTACAAACTGCGGCCAGGGCTTCACCCCGAAAACACCGCACGATCTCGACCAAGTCCTCCAGCTCAAAGGACCAGTCCAGGCCGATAGCGCAGGTCTGTTTCGGTGATTCCCGGGCGTGGACTTCGCGGATGATGCGCTCGGCATCGCCGTTGGTGATTTCGACCAGACGGTGGTTGATTTCCGATGCACGGGTTGGGTAGAAGGCGTCGGTATGGAGGTCGAGGGGGCAGGTTTGGAAGGGCGTTTGGAAGACATTGGGGACGTAGGTGAAGAGGATGTCGTAGAATAGGTAGCTGAACTGGTGGTCATGTTAGTGGGTGGATGGTTGAGGGGGGGAGGAAAGATAGAGAAGCTATGGGGAGAGGGAATGGAGAAGAAGAGATAGGAGAGGAGGGATGAGAGAAGAGGAATACAGAAGAGGAGATACGAAAGAAAGAATAGAGAAGGAAAGATAGAGAAGAAGAGATGAGAGAAGAGAGATGGGGGAGGAGCAGGCTTACGAGTGTCTTCACGATTCCTCCTTCAGAGTGGTACCCTTTCCAGCCCTGGTCTTTATACCAGTTGAGACACATGTTTTCGACTCTGCATTCGCCGCCTTCTGTCTCGTCGACCCAGACGGTGGGACGGCCTCGTCGGGAGGTATTCTCGGCGGGCTCGGGCTCGGGCTCGTCTCGTTCGATTTGGATGCCCTTGATCGCGCGCTCGTAGGGCTTGGCCAGCATGACATGTCCGAAGTCGTGCTGCTCCCGTTTCACGACCTTGAGGGCCTTCTCGAGCTTGGTGATCCGTTTTTGGAGGTCGTGGTGGTAGATGAGGTGGCAGTTCGGGTCCTCGAGGCCCGTCTCGCATGTTCGAAGAGCAATGCGTCGCCAGTGCTTTTTCTGTGCGTCTTCATTGCGGCCTTCCGACGGTTGGAGAGCCCACATGTAGTGCTCTTCGAGTAGGGCTTTACGCTGATACCATGCGCCGCGGCGTGCGGCGTGGAATAGACGTTGGTCCAGTAATTCTGATAGGAGTCGATGCTCCTCTTGGTATTCTTTGAAGCGGCCCAATGGGTGTAGTCCTTTATGGATGATTCGGGTGTAGACCCAAGCTGGCGAGAATCGTCGCAGGTATGCGCCTTCTCCGCATTCGTAGATAGTCTCTTCCTTGCGTTGTTCTTGATGTAAGAGGGCTCTCCACCGGGGGTATACTCTGTATGCGATGTCTTTGATCTGCGCGAGTAATTCTACGGTGGGTGTACCACTGAATTCAAGAATGCTATCGATTTCAAATTGCGTTCGTAGGGCGGATTCAAACTCTAGCAGCATTTCCCGGGACGAGAAGATGGAGTTGGATCGGCAGACCACGAACTCGGGGAAGTTTCTGCGGGAGATCTTTGCAAGGATGATAGTCGTTAGAGACTTCTCCGTCCATTCTGTAGATCTATAGAAAACGAGATGGACTCGTTCGAACAAGGCACGAGGCCCAGATGCCAGTCGGATGCAGTCACCGGTGTAGTCGAGGATCTTCTGTATGAAGTGGTCGTCTCTGTTACCGTTCGTCTTGTTATTCCAGTTGAAACCCGCCTGTTTCTGACTGGACAAGCGCAGGGCTGCTATCAGTTCCTTTTTACTTTTCCCTTGTACTTTCGCCTCTTTCGCAAGTGTCTTCAACTCCTCAAGGAGCAGTAACGACGACGCCTCTTCCAGCGTTGTGACCTGATCCATCTCCTCGGCGAATCTGAATTCGCCACCAAGGCCCAGGATAGGCAAAGCATCGACGGGGAACGTGTCGACATCGGCGGAATTTCCATCCGCTGGAGTCGACACAGGAAGATCTCGAGCGCGTCGCAACTCAGCCACTACCCGGGGCATGTCTGCGATATCCGAGCTGTACCCTAACCGATTGATGCGGTGCCAGGCGGAGGTTTTGCGGAGGAATAGACGGACGTATCTACCCAGTCAGCGTACACCCTTCGACATCTGGTAGACCATAAATGTAAGCAGGGACAAACACACAGATACTGAGCCTCGTAGTCCAAGTCCCTCCACTGTCTGAAAACCTCCATCTCCGCCTCATCGAACAGGTGCGCCTCCTCCTCTAGCACAGTCTCCAGCGCTAGATTGAAGGCATCCACGTATATAGAGCTTCGGCCCTTCCGCCACTTGCCATCCTGCAGTCTCTGTCGGAGGTCCGGCTCGTCCTGGTCTGTCACTTGGGAGGATTCATATTCTTCGATTGCGCGATCATCGGCTTTGATGGCAGGGAGGGACGACTCGAGATCGGTTTGACTGTTCGACGGGGCCTCATCATCATCATCATCATCATCATCCTCCTCGCCTTTAACAACCCCAGTTTTATCCGTAGCCGCATAGTCCTCCACCTGAGCCGGCACGGGCGTCTCAGGCTCCTTGATCAGAGGACTATCAGGGCCGTCGTCTGTCTCATCGCCACATACTTTCTCAGACTCCTCCTGGATCGTTTTCCTGCGCTTCGACGAAGGACGCCGGGTATCCCAGTAGTCCAGCAAGGACATGCTGCCAGACGACAGCAGCAGCAACAAAAAACATCCCACGCAACAAGATGAGCGAGTCCCACGACCGAACCGCCTCGACACCGCCGCCGTGACGCGAACGGACACGAGATCACCTGACCCATATACCCCGATCCGGAATCGCAGCCCCCCGGCCGTGTTTGCGCTGTTTGCACCGCTCACCCCCGAGTCAGCGCCGCGACCACCACCACCATGAGGGGACGCATCCCATCGCCTCCAGATCCTCCCCCCAGAGAGCCCGGATCCATCGAATATGACCATCAGTCTACCCGACATCAGCTCGTCATCACACATCCCCAATCATGGCTGACCACCCGGTGAGCCTTCCCCCCCAGTTCCCCCCCAAACCCAGCTCCGTCCACCTACCCATCATTACCCATCGCAATCCCCACAGGCGGAGCAACCCAGACGGGCTCCGCTTTCATTTCGTCGCAGCGCAGACTGGCAGTACTATTTCATTTCCAATTCCATTCATTCCGCAACGCCACCCTTTCCTTTCTCCTGCCTCAATTCCACTTTTTACAATTCTGTATCAATCCCAATCGCAATCCCCCAGACAAAAAACTAAACTCCAATCCCTCAGTCTCCGGCGCAACAACAGCAACCGAACCAAACCCCAATCCCGCCCTTGAATCCTCTCCAACCCCAACCCCAACAACCACAACAACAGCAACAAGAACGAAGCATAATGCCCCAAGACTCCGCCGCAAACACTCCCACCGCGGACTCCAACGCCGCCGGCACCCCCATCACCAACACCGCAGCCGCCACCCCGCAGGTCCGTCCCGGCGGCGCCCCGGCCCGGGTCTACATGAACGAGAAGATCGTTCCGTATCTGCTGGAGGGGATGAAGAACGTCACCAAGGAGCAGTGCGTATTCTATCCATCCATCCTTTCCTTCACGCTGCCTTCCCTTCACATTGCCTTTTCTTACCCTCAATTCCTACCTCCCACCCACCACCAAAGACAACCAATCCCCCCCCAGAACACCCAACCTCCCCCAAGCCAAACCAAACAACTAACATGCATGAACGAACACAGACCCCCCAACCCTCTCCGCGTCCTCGGCGAATTCCTCATCCAGAAGAGCAATGAGGTCGAGCAGGGCGCGAACAAGACGCCCGAGTAGTTGTCTCCGTCTGTCTGTTGGCTGGGTTGTATGATGTCATGTGTCGGGAACCACTCTTGATAGATTGAGCGATTGATGGATGGATGGATGGATGGATGGATGGATGGATGGATGGATGGATGGAT
>KZ826156.1:0-21509 GCA_003184645.1 Aspergillus ellipticus CBS 707.79
AGGAGGAGGAGGAGGAGGAGGAGGAGGAGGAGGAAGTGGTGGTGGTGGTGATGGAAAAAGCAGGGAAGAGGGAAAGAGGGAGGGAGGGAGGCTACGAGCCCGACCGCCCGGGCAGATACAAGGCCCCGTCGAGGCAATAATACTTGGGCTTGGGCAATGGGCCATCACCATGATGGAGGCGAGGCGCCTCCCCTTTCCCCTCCGGCCTAACGGTAAGGTACCGTACGGGCGGTGACGACCGCGGGCGTAATCTTACGGAACATACGGGACATCCGGGAATGGCCGGGAGTGGCAGGCTTCGTACACTCCGTCCGTACCGTACCTTTTCAAGTGTCCGGTCGTACCTGGACTGGACGGCGCCCCGTCTGGTCATCATGACTTCATCCGCCCCGAATTCCAGGGAACTGCCAGGCCGCCAAAATCTCACGCGATCGACTCGCCGGGCGCATCCTGGTGCTGTGTACTATAATACTATTCCGTACCGACGGGCAGCTTCAAGCATGCGCACTCTATCCAATGCGGAAGGGGAGAGCCTATTTCCACTGTAGCTCCCCTCCACGTGCTAGTACTATGTACTCTATCGAGCAAACCAGGCAATGATAGACGTCAACTGTGATAGTCACCCCTCGACCGAGAAGACGCAAGGGCCAGAAACGATGGATACGGAGTACACCATGCATATCGCATATCGAACGTCGAACATCGAAGGAATCTTCTTTCCCACCACCCTGCCTAGTGCCTACTGACCAGGTGATGGAATAATCAGGGCTACCTCGGGACCCGGTTCAAGGTATGAGGGATCGCGCATCCCCACCCCTCTGTTTCATCTTCTACCCCGACCTGCGAACCATGCACGGAGACTCTATCTAGCTGGGAGCAATGCCCCTCGCCGCCTAGAGCCTCGGCCGACGATGACATCACGTCACGTCGATCCTCGCTCCTACCGCCTGAGTACTACTTCGTCGTCACCACTGCTACTTAGTTCTAAGACGCTACGGATTACTGTTGGAATCTCGAGAAGATAGGATTAACACAAAATTCATGGTCTCATCATGTACAGTCAACCCCTTGGTACGTACATGCCGGAAAACATCACTATTAAAAAAATAAGGCCGTCATATCGTCAGCTCTAAGTCAGATATCGGGCATCATCATGGACATCGTCAATGTGGAATAGAATAGGGGAGAAAGAAAGAGACACAAAAAACAAAAACAAAATGTGGGGATATATCAAAAACATCATAGCAACCATCCAAGACATTATTCATTACCCTTTGGGGACCCCACTCCAATCCATCCTCCTGACGCCGCCAAATACTTTTTTTGCCCACGAGACAGAAAAGAAATCAAGATGACCCCCGGAATTGAGTGGTCATTTGCTCCCACGGATTGCTAGAATACGGTGATTCGAGTGTGACGCCTCAAACCACATTACTCATATCCATGGTCGACGATGGAGCGATGCTGTGGACCGACCGAGTTGTATCCAGAGACATGCGATCGCCGCTGAGCATTTTAACCACCCTCTTGTCCTTGTTGGGTCGAGCAATGAGCACCTGCGCCGGGCAGACGACCACCTCGTCCTCGCCCTCGCCCCGATCATTGCCCTTCTTCACCACCAAGGGGAACAGGACAACCCGCACTACCGCCTGCTGGGTTTCAAGTTCTTCGTTCGAGGTCGTTTCGCCACTGCGCTCATTCATCAACGACGCGTTGAAGTACACTTGCCGGGCCAGATCGCCATTGGTGTCATACTCGGGTTGCAATGGCGGTAGCATGATGTACTCCGCCAGCTGTGTACGCATCTCAATAGAAAGGTGGACTGCAACCCTTAGGACCTTGCGCAGGGAGTCCAGAAGCTGGGCCTCGACATTGGTCGGGGGCGGGAGGAGTCGTGATAGAGTACCGAAGATCTCCAAAGTGACAGCCTCGGTGTCGCTCTCACGCTGCTTCGAGAAGGTTGGCCGTTTCGATAACAGTGTGAGTGTGGTGGCTCGCCACCGATGGATGGCACTGCGCGGGCCAATGTCTGCCAGCTGTTTCTCTAGAGACTTGAGCTTCTGCCGTTGCTCACGATCCATACCAAACAGGTATCGTGTGAAAATGAACTCCCAGACCATGGTCATGACGATAGACATGAACACATCGCGGCGGCGGACCCGGTCGGCAAGGTAGGTATCAACATCGGACCCATCCAGAATGGCGTTGTCAAACCGGTCAGCGATCTTTTCGTCCTGCAGATCGCCGAGCTTGCGGCAGCGACGATGATCGGAATGTTTCGAGAACCGGAGGACCCATTGCTGGACATGACCGCAAAGCTTTTGGCACGCAGCGTCGAAGTAATCCTCGTCACGAAAGACGAGAACCTCGTCTTGCATTGCTGCGGCGATCTGTTGCTGTAGCTGCTTCACTCTGTCGCGAGCAGTCTCCAGTTCCTCTCGCAGCCGTCGTAGTTCCATATCCTTTTGTGCCAGCGCCGCATCGACCTCTTCTCGCACCCGATTGTGCATTTCGGCCGACAGTTGTTGATTTCCCGATCGCAATTCATCCACCTGACGATTGAACGTGTCTTGCATCGTACGGACCTCTTGCGCATGAGTGGCACTGAGGTTGGAACCTGTGATAACTAGCCCTTCATTCTCGTCTGTTAGGCGGGCCACCTCCTTCTGCAACCACTCCAGCGAGCTCTTCAATTGTTCCACCTCCGCATCCCGGTCCCGCAAGTCGGCGTCGCGGTTGTTGAGAGCATGGTCGCTCTTGCGCCGGGCGACACTGGCGTTGCGGAGTTTGTCTTCAGCTTCCTCACGGGCAGCGACAAGTAAGCGGTTTTCCGAGATGAGTTGGTCGAGGCGGGTCTCCATTTCTTGGAGGTGTTGCATGCTTCGGCGGTGGCGGACGCTGGGCGGTCGGCTGGGCGACCGGGGCGAGCTGGGCGTCTCCCCCCAACCCTCCTGCGGAAACACACGGCGGTCAGCACACGGAACGTGGGGGGCATGGCAATGAATTGCAATTAAATACGAAGAGGAATGAAGCGGGGCATGACTTACATAGACATCCGGCATGGTTCGAAGGGGGCGCTTGCCCTTGTCGGTGACGGGGTCGTAGGTGGAGGAAGAGGCGATGCGCTCGACGTTGAGGTCGGAGGGAGGAGAAGCGGGAGGCTGGGGCTTGCGCGTTGATTGGTCGTCGCTCTCCCGCTGCGCCTGGCTGGCCGCCCGCAAGTCGCCGCTGGTGCTGCGCGCACTGCGCCGCAGCCCCCGTGGGTTGGCCGTCGTGCTGGTCGCGCTGTGGACGCTGTGGACGCTGTGCACACTGCTGGGCCGTAGGATCGGCATGTCCTGCTCGGGAGTCCCCAGTCTCTCCACAGGCCATCCACTCTCCATCAGCCGGCCCTCTGGCCTGCGCTTTTTGACATCCACCACCTCCGTGTTGTCGCCGTACATCGTGTCTCTGTCCAGTGTTGGCCACGCCTGCCGCGCCAACGCATTGTCCGTAAACTTCCTCGTCGGCGTTTCCGGGCGTGGGAGCACATGTTCGGGCTTCATCTCCAGACGGGGCGTGCCGCGTCCATGATCCATGGTTCCCGCACCAGTGGATCGCTCCGCTCGGTTCTCTGGCTCATGCTCCTTGATCGTTTGCAATGGGGTTCGCGGAGGAGAGACTGTCTCCCGATCCATGTCTGTTGGTCCACCGAAGAGTGACGACTGCGGCAAGCTCGTTCTTGCTTCATTGCTCGGATCGGCCTCCGATGACCACGGTCGGGGTGAACGGTTATGCCGTCCATGAATCGATGGACTGCGTCGCAGCTCACATGTGGAGCTGGGCCGCGACGGCGTTTGTTGTCCCATATCCAAGTCAACCGGAGATGAAGACTGAACAAGCACCGATGATCGCTCATGCATCGGCGATGGTGCATACAAAGGAACCTCTTCTTGGGTGGAAAGATCTGGAATCGTCGCTTCGGGTTCCATATCTTTGGGAGCCTCCTTATCTTTTTCGCCCTCCCACTGGACGTCAATTTGTCTTTTTTCTTCATCTGGCCCGTCCGAAAGCACGGAAACATTGTATGAAGGGTCTGCCTCAACCTCAAGCACAGGCTCCTTTGGTGTAGAATGCAGCTCAGACTCTGTTTCCGTAGGCTCCCCTGCTTGATTCTGTTCCGTAGTGACATTGACATCATCCCGTGGACCGGCTTCTGCAGTAGCGATGGGCGCTTCCAAGACTATCTCGCTGTCGCGATTCGCTTCTTGATTGATAGTCTCTTCCTCAGCCCCATCTTTTGCTGACCCCGCCGTCTCGAATAAACCAGGTCGGCGGAAAAATCCCCGCTCTAGGTCGGGAAAGACGCTAGCGACCTTGCCTTGATTAGTTGAACCTGTATCAAGAAAACCCGTGGGGCCTTCCATCTCATGCGCGGAACGCTCTGTGGCAGGCTCTGCAATAGGCTCTTCCTGGACCATGGGCTTTGCGTCCCGTGATTGCTCGAAGTTGCCAATAGTTGCTTGAGAAGAAGTTTCTCCTTCAGTTTTTTCTTGGTACCGAAGCATTCTGGCCGCTTTTGCTCTCCTGGCCGCACTTGATCGCTGAGTCACGCCCTCTGGCACAGCAGACTCATCGAACTCCGCAATACCCGGCTCAAATGGGACCGGACGAGCCTCGGGCGATGAGTCGGGAGATCGTTCCGCAGCAGCAAACTGCTTTTTCTCCCAGTCTATCGTAGGCCAAAAGTCATCGTCCTGTGTAGGTTCCTCCAGGATAGGGGCTTGGTCTTCCTGTACTGAAGCACTTATGACATCCTGCTCGTTCAGCTCTTTGTTTTCTGGCTCTTTCACGACAAGGCTTTGGCTGCCTTTACGCTTCTTTTTCTTTTCTTTTCGTGCCAGAGATCTCAAAGCAGGAATATCATCTTCGGGCTGCTCAGTAATCAAAGGATCAGAAGTCTCGATGCTTTGTTTCACGGCCAAGCGAGGGTCCTCCGTAGCCTCTGCCTCGATTTCTGGCTGTATTTGCTGTGTGAAGCTGACAGGGCCCTGCTCTGCATTTTGCTTAGCTCTCCTCCGTTCCTTCTTCGACATCTTTCTCAAAGGCACCGTTGTGCCTGACTCTTCGGGAAGATCCTCCACTCGCTCTACCACGCTCTCAAAGCTCTCTTTTGGGGCTTCAATTTCCTGGTTTACCTTATCTTTTTCTTCAGGTTGGTTCTGCGGGAGAAGTCCCTCTTTTTGGTCTTCTTCAACCAGCGCCTGCCCGAGTTGGCCAGAGGCATTTGCATCCAGGATAGGTTCTTTCCCTTCGTTAACCTGCAAAACCTGGGATTGATTCCTGTCTTGCTCATGATGCCACACTAGGTTTTCCGATGGCTTCTCTTCTATAACAGTGCTTGGTTCTTCAGCATATATAGGAGCGAAGTCATTTACTGCTGCGCTTTTGTCCACGGGAATTGCCGTTTCAACTGGAATTGGCGTAGAGATTTCCTCTTGTTCGTGCTTGGCCTGTTTTTTTGCCTTCTTCTTTTTCTTCTTGGATTCTTTGCGAGATAAAAGTGTCTCTGTGGTTACCTCATCCTGGGCCGCCTCAGTCAGGTCTTCAACTTTTTCTTCAGCAGTAGACGGGATAATATTGTCACTAGGCAGAAGCTTCACATTCTCAGATGCTTGCTGAGACAGAGCTTCTGGTGCATATTTTGGGGCCTCTGGTGCTAGTTCGGACGTCTCTGGTACTTGAAAACTCTCTGATACTTGTTTGGGAACTGCTGATACTTGCTCAGAAGTCTCCAATACTTGCTCAACCTCTGGTTCTTGCTCAGGAACCTCTAATACTTGGTCGGGAACGGCTGGTGCTTGTTCAGCCTCTGGTGCTTGCTCGGGAGTTTCCAGCACTTGCTCGAGATCTGTTGGGCCCTGTTCAGAAGTCTCTACTGGCTGTAGGGCCTCTGGTGCTTGCTCAGGAATCTCCGATACATGCTCGGAAATGGCCAGTGCTTGTTCGGCCTCTGGTACTGGCTCAGGGGTCTCTAGGGCTTGCCCAGAAAGCTCTTTTGCCTGCTCGGGAGTTTCTGGCGCTTGCTCAACCGATGGTTCTTGATCGAGACGCTCCCCACTGACACTGGCTAGGTCAATTGCCGCAGATGGCTCACTCGCATTTTCATCCCGTACAACATCTCCTTGTACAGTTTCCACATAGTCCTTGTCTTCCTTGGTTTCTGAAGACCATTCGACAGGTGCGTTTGTCATCGCTGTAGATTCGAAGACGTCAGTTTTGGGTGCTTTTTCACCCTCGCCAGAAGGCACAACTATCGGCTCGGGCTTGGGTTCCTCGTCAACGCCAGTGGAGGCTTTCTTTTTGTTTTTCTTGCTTTTCTTCTTTTTCTTTGTAGCCAAATCATCGGGTATTTCCTGAGTCTCGGCTGGAGCTTCTGCTTCAACAGGCTCTGGGATGAAAGCGTCGGGACTAGCAGTCTCCTCCGCAACCTCTTCCTTGGGGGCTTCTTCGGCGACCGCAGAGTCTACAGCCGGGACAACGTTTTCAATTTTAGAGTCGAGAGAAGTATTCCAGACATTGTCTTCGTCTTTGGGGCCCTCGCTGTAAGCAATGGTATCAGGGTCGGGCTTTTTTAGTATTTCCTCGCTTGTTTGCGACACAGCTTGCTCAAGAGATGTATCCATGCCTGACTCCATTCCAGACACTGTAGGTTCCAATGACTGATCTTCGTCATGCAAGGCAGTAACCGTTGCGTCCTCGTTGCCCTGCGTAGCTGCCTGTGGTTCGCTTTCCTGTAGACCAGCGAGCTTCTGTGCCTGACGCTGCTTCTTCTTGTCTTTTTTGCTTTTCTTTTTTGACGGCACTTGGGCTGTAAGGTCTCCAATATCCGGTGTCTTTTCCTCAAACGATTCTGGTTCCTGTGTAGCTTCAGGTTCTTGCGGAATCTTTTCCTCGTCCGTCTTTGGAAGACCATGCACTGATCCCTGCTCCACTTCAAGGCCCAATGATCGTTCTTCATCCGCGGCCTGTCCATCTTTCTGCTCAGAACCTTCAACATCCACGTCGGCTGCCATTCCTTGAATAGCATCTTCAGCCACGTTTTCTTCGCTATTAGAATCCCCTTCTCCACGCATCAGCACTGTTCCAGCTTCCTCGATAACATCTTGAATAACTTCAGCGGGCTGCGTGTCTGGCACATTAGGTCTATCACCCGCTTCCTCCGGCTCGTTGACTGTGGACGGTTCTTCTTGACTTGACACTTTGACATCCAGATCAACGGGTTTGCGTTCTTCGTCGGAAGGAATCGAAACTGGGTCGCTTTCACTTTTCTCAGGCTCGAGTTGCGGTGGACAAACGAAAGAAGTCGTTTGCTCTTGCTCTACCTGCGGAGATACCATGTCATCAGTCCAAATCAGATCTTTATCGTTCTCGCCGTGAATTTCGGTGTCGTGGGACTGATTGTCTTTACCGTCATCTTCAGTAGGTAAAATTGCCGTTTCAAGTGCTTCTTCCGAGGGTTCCGCTTCGCTGGGTAGTTGAACTTCGTTCGAATCATGAAATTCTTCAGCCGGGGACGTCGGTTCAGGTGCAGATGCGGCTTGAGACTCTGTAGACGGACTTATGGCAGCTTCCGGGTTCTTGGACTGGCGCTTTTTTTCTTTCTTGGCCTTCTTTCTTGCCTTCGCTGACATTGGAGGGGTATCTTCAAGCTTTTCGGGCTCTGGAGCAATTTCTTCAAGTTCCTTCGCATCAGACACTGAAGCCTCGATTGGGATTTGTTCAGCCGGAATGTTGGGGTCGGCTGGAGTGCCAGGCTCGGCAGGAGTACTGAATTCGAGCGGAGTATCGGGCTCGGTGGGGGTAGCAAATTGTAACGGGGTGTCGGGCTCAGTGGGCGTAGTAAATTGCAGCGGGGTGTCTGGCTCGGTAGGAGTAGTAAATTGCAGCGGAGTGTCGGGCTGGGTGGGAGTAGTAAATTCGAGCGGAGTGTCGGGCTCGTTCGGGACAGTGCTGATGCTGGGATCAGAGACTGCAGGAGGAACGTCTTCATTTGCCTCCGCGGCCTTGCTTTTCTTCTTCTTCTTCTTTTTCTTGTTGGACTTCGAAAACCCGATCTCTTGCCCAGCATCACTAGTGACAGCTTCAGGCTCCGTTCCAGCGATCTCAGATGGAGCAACATCAGCTTCAGGACCAGCTTCAGTTTCCAACGTTTCAGGATTCTCCGTGGTTATTTCACCTTCTGGCTCCAGTTCCTTGCTTGTACCAGCTTCCCTGGCGATAAAAGAAGGATTCTCAGTGAAATCGTCCGAGGCTGGGGCCTCCGACTTATGCTCCTTCACCTCGGGGAGTGCCTGATCCATATCCTGAGGAGCTGGATGATCTTGCGTTTCGCCGACCTGTGCTTCAGCCACCGGTTCAGGCAACTGCTCAGTATCATCTAGTGGGGCGGTTTCAGCAGCCAAAGTGTCTTTGCTGTCCTCAAATATATCCGGCGTTTCTTCAACCGTGCCCGTCGATGCTGACCCGCCTTGCTGGGCCTCTCCAACACTGACATCAGTGGTGTCTTGTTGACTTACTCCAGGGAGCACATCGTCTGCGGGCTTTTGTTCGTTTTCCGGCTGAAGAGCATTGTCGGCGTAAATCACGGGATTGCTGGGTTCAGCTGATCCTGCCATCGCCTCTTCATCCATGAAGGAGACGGACTTGCGCTTCTTCTTGTCTTTTTTGGCCTTCTTCTTGGAAACCGGCGCCTGGGCCTCTTGCACAGGCTCTAGCTTCTGGATTTCCGGCTCCCCGAGCTCCTGAACAGGCTCTTCTGAAAACTCATTTTTGGGGTTGTTAATTTCTTCAATTTCAGCAGAGTTCTCTGGATCTTTGAAGGTAGCAACAGACTCCGCGTCTACTTCAGATGGAAGCTCAGTGGTCTCATTTTCCTGTGCAGGCGCAGGTTGAGCTTCATCGGAGATTGACTGACGCTTCTTTTTCTTCTTCTTCTTCTCCTTCTTCGACTTCATTGACGGAACGTCTTCTTGAGCCGGCTCTTGCAAGCCAGCATCAGCAGCCGAAACATCATCGCTTCCGGCTTGCTCCTGTGTTTCTATGCCAGCCACGTCTGTTAGAATCTCCTCCTGAACGGTCTCCACACCCGCTGCCTCGTCTTGCCGTACAGGTTCTATGGCTTGTGTATCTGTTTCAGCCACATGCTCACTGGTAGTGTTACTTTCAAGAGCCTTCGCTAGGTCCTTTTCGGTTCCATCTATGAGCCCTTCGTCACCTAGAGCTTCTGGCTTCACATCAGTAGAGGTACCATCTTCGGGTTGCTCTTCGGCCAGCTTCACAGACTCAATCTTGTCTTTGGGGGGCTCCTGGCTGGCGAAGATTGATTCCCCTGCATCCTGCGTTTCAGGCTCTGGGGCTTTTGCTTCCGGTTCTGTCGTATTGTCACCAGCAGTGATGTTTCCAAATTCTTCTGTCATTTGCTCTGTGCATGGTTGAACATCAGATTTGGTCAGTTCTTCACCCAGGGGTTCTCGATTTTCATCGACAGGAATTTTGTCATCTGCTTGTTCATCTGTTGGCCGTGAAGACTCTGTGTTTCCCGGCGCCACCTCCTGATTAGTGGAAGTATCTACGGCTGCAGCTTCAGCGGCATCTTCAGATACATGGCTTGTCAGCTCTTCGGGCGAGATCTCAGACGTGAGTACTTCACCAAGATCTTTCGGTTGCTCCTGTGCAGATTCCTCTACGAACTTTGGCTCTTCGTCTGTAGCAGGCCCCGCTTTCTCGGATAGAAAAGAGATGGAGGGCTCCTCGGCAAGCGTCAGATCGTCTTTTGCAATTTCATCGAGAACTGGCAAAGACTCGGATTCGGACACTGGGGTCGCAGCAGATAATCCAGCCTGCTGTTTCTGTTGCTTCTTCTTTTCCTTCCTCGCCTTCTTCTTTTGAGCAGGAGTCATAGGGGTAGAAGCTTCAAGTGCTTGCTCTTCTTGAACCTCGGTTGCATCGGCAGGCTCTGGGACTTCAACTGCCTCTTGTTCTTGACCCTGATCAGTAGGGACAGGGACTTCTTCGATAGCGACAGGGGCTTCCACACTTCCAATTGAATGCTCCGCGTCGCCCAAGAAAGGCTCAACGGGTGTCAAGCTCTCTTCAGGCGTTGCTGGACGGCTTTGCTTCTTCTTCTTCTTGTTTTTCCTGTTCTTTTTCTCGGTCGGTGTAGGCCCCCCCGCTTCTGATTCAGGCTCAAGTTCAGGTACAGGCTCGACCATTGATTGTCCGGGCACATGTGGCGTGTCATAATTGGTCTCGAGGTTCTCCACAGGCTGGCTTGTCTCATTCATCGTAGCTTCAGCGAGGGGCTCTGCGGCAGCTTTGTCGGACATATCTAGCTGCAGTGGTTCCTCAGTCTCCAGGGCGGCGGGTGGCAGTTCACCGCTTGTTTGGGGGAGCGGGGACTCGGCGGAGTCACCCGAAGCGGACTGTTCTTGGTTGGGCTCCGCCTGCTCGGGCTCAGGCTGGGAATCGGTCAAGCCAGAGGATTGGCGATTCTTCTTATTCTTCTTGCTCTTCTTCTTCTTCGGCTGCCCTTCCATTGACTCCTCTGCCTTGAAATCCTGGGTGTTGCTGGCCAGATCAACTGTCTCAGAATCTTTCCCTTTGCCTACAGCTGGTTCCAGATCGAATTCCTTACCCTTTGAGAGATCTATCGAGTCCTCTTTGCTCTCCTCAAGAGGTTCATCTGGCTGCTTTAGTTCAGACTGCTCAGTCTCAACCACCGGCAGGGTTTCAGTTGCGGGAACGGCTTCAGTCTCAAGTTCGGCTTCAGTCTGAGGTAAAGCTTCGGTTTTAGGCACAGCTTCGGTCTCAAGCACAACTTCGGTCTGAGGTACAGCTTCTGTCTCAGGTACGACTTCAGTCTCGATGAAAGCACCGGGCATAACCTCAGTTGAGGCGGCCGGCATCAGAGTCTCCGCTGGTTCAATTTCCTGTGAGGCCTCGATGGTGCTCTTGCGCTTGTTTTTCTTCTTTTTCATGCTGCTCTTGCGTAACGGGGAAGTTTCTGAATCCGCGGCGGCAGTCTGAGAATCGTCTTCATTTGCGCCGGATTCGAGCGTCGTGCCTACTGGGATGGCAGAGTCGGCGGGCACCATATCGTCGGTCTGAGACTCAGTTTCAATCGTTGGGACACCCATCTCTGTCGTATCATTGGCCTTTTGCTCTTCTTCCCCACGCTGAATGTCCCTTTCTTGACCATCATCCTGCTGCTGTGGCACACTCTCAGGCTCAAATGGATCAGTAGTTTGCTTGTCAGTAAGAGGTTCTTCTGGACTTTCTGCTGGTATAGAAACCTCCATGTGAGTATCTTGAGATACCTCTTCAGTCTCTGGCTGTGGTGGTGGATTTTCCGGCTCTTTGAGTTCTGTAGCACTCCCAGTAGCCTCTTGGTTTTCTTCCTGATTCTCCTCTTGAGCGATTACGGGCTCTATGGTAGATTCCGGTACTTCTTCGCCGATCTGCAGCTCCTTAATCTCCTCTCCAGTTTCCGTTCCGTGTACCAAGGACTCCTCTGCAGGGAACATTTCGGCTGCGTGCGTATTTGCGGGCTCTTCTTGGTGTTCGGGAATCTCGGTGGCAGTATCAACGTTGGACTTCTCACTCTCTGGATTGGTCTGTTCCTCAGAAAGCTTCAAGTCACTCTCAGATATTGTAGCCTGAGCTACTGCATCGGTGGATTCCTGGATTGGATTTACCTCCTCATCCGCAGCAGCCTCATCAAGAAGCTTCGATATCTCCTTAAGCTCTTCGCTTGCCTCTGCTATCTTCTCGGCCTCAGCCCTATCAGAAAGCTGCGTGGGTTCCTTTTCCTCAGAAGCCTCCGTTGATCCGGTCTTTTCTTCTGCTGCAGCTTCGTTAGAGGCCGTTACAGGCTCGGCTTCGGATGGCCCTTCAGTGCTCAGGTCGGGAGCAGCGCTCTTGCTCTTTCTCTTCTTCTTTTTCTTTGCTTTCTTAGAAGAGGCTGCAGCATCTGAGTTTGTTTCCCCAGAATCAGCAGCGGGTGTGACTTCAGGTTTGGGCCGATCCTCTTGTTCGGGTGTCACGAGAGTATTATCTGCTTGGGAAACGTCGAGCGCGGTGTTCTCAGATGCAGCAGGCTGTTCAGCTATCGGTGTTTCTTGGAGGGCCGACTCGCTTGGCTGTTCGAATCCTGCAGGTGACTCGACCGTGGGGGTTTCTTGAGACGTAGGCTCGATTGGCTGCTCGGTCCCCGCAAGAGGCTGTTCGACCATGAGAGACTGCTCATCGGGTGACAGTACTTGATTATCTGGCTCATGTGCCTTCTCCACTTCTCCGGTAACCTCATTGAGAGAACGAGCCTTATCAGAAGAGGGCAATTCTCGATAATCAGGTTCGATCAACTTTTCTGTCTCTACAGCAGGCTCCTCGGGCACAGTTACTTGCTCAACTGTGCCTGATTCTTGGAATTCAATCTCCTTTGGTCTCTCGGCCTCGGTAGGCTCAGGAGCACCTTCGACAGTTTGCTGTTCGGGTGTGGAAGATTCTTTCCCGAGGGAAGGTTCGGGCTCCTGATTTCCTAAATCGATACTTTTGCCGTTCTTCTTTTTCTTGTCCTTCTTTTTTTTCTTCTTAGAAGACGGTTGGGCGAGTGTATCGGCATTGGCATCTTCAGGCTGTTCTGCGGCAGGCTCTTGAGATCCGTTGCCTATGGCTTCCGTTACAGGCTCTATGTTGATAGGAGCATCCTCTGGTTTTACCAACTCCGTCTCCTGGTTGAATTCAGAGGCTTTCTCAGACAATGCTGGCATATACGCGCCCTCCACGAGCTCATGAGATTCTTTGTTGGTTATGGCCTCTGTAGGCTCTGTCCCGGTAACGGTCTTGTCTCCCTCCTGCTCCTGGGGCTCCAAAAGAGGTTCTTCGGGTGCTGTTGGCTCAGTCACACCGACAACTAGCTCTTCCGGCTTGTCCTCGATGGTCTCATTGGCAGCTTCGCTCGCGAGATCGGGTGTAGGCTTAGTGCTGTATGCAGTAATGTCTGTCTCTGCCTCATTCTGTATGTTTTCGGGAGAGACGGCTTCGGAAAAGCCAGATATAGACATGCCGGCCTTAGGTTCGTCGGGAAGCGTGTGGACAACTTGATTGCCGTTTTCGAATTTGCCCCCGGCTGCTGGCTCCGAGCTGTCCTCAGCAACCTCCATGGCTTTCTCGGACCCCAGCTTTCCGAGCTCCATGTTTGGTCCCACAGATTTCTCAGCAGATTCGTCGGAGGGTCTGTTGGCTTCTTCGGTGCCGGCAGGTCCTGGTCCAGGCGTTTCCGTTTCGGTTAGGTCATCGTCGACCTTCTCTGTGACAAAGGGAGCTTCAGTATCTGGGTGTCCTCGAAACTGCTGTTCATCAACTGGCGAGGTTGGAATCTCGCTCTCGGGGTTCATTTCGATATCCGTGCTAAGCCTTTCAACTGTAGACTTGGGCTCGCCTGATAACAGTCCTGGCTCTTGAACTTGATTCTCCGTCGCGTTCGGATCATCTTTGACCTGCTCAGTAGAGTGAACATGTGGCCCCTCGGCTGATTCAATTTTTGCTGCGGTAAACCCGAGTGCTGCATCAACCATAGCGGTAAAGTCTGTAGGGCCATTGTCTTGAACTGGTGAAGACCTTCGATCCTTTTCTGTAGCCGCCACTTCCTCAACAGGATAATCAACAACATTGACATTCTCAGCAATATTCCTGGGAATATTATCTCCTGCTTCAGTACCTTTTTCGATGCCCGAGAGTGTCTGTTTCTCATGTTCATGGGACTCAGGTTGGAAATTGGCATCTGCTGCAACGGGGGCAGCAACAGCACCATCGACAACTTCAGTGGGGCCTGGACCCTCACTAAAACTGTATCTGGGGATTGCAGGATCTGTTTTCACTTGTGTTGGGGTTTTCTCTGCCATGTCTTCCACATCGGTCATCTTGTTTTCTGGAGTGGATGGCCGGATTTCAGGAATTGATCGGATGGCTTCTTCTTGGCGCCCATTGCCATCGTCTTTCACGCCAACTGCCGAACCTTCAATCGAGGGAAGGGCACCCATTGTCGGGGAGGGAGGCAGTTCCACATATGTACTCGGATCTTGCAGAAGCTCAGAGGGAGAGTGGAACTCATAGTTCAACTTCTCTTTCCTGGCTGGGGGATGATGGTCTGACTGGCAAAAGGTAGCTGCAGTAGGAGTTCCTTCCTGGGAGTCTATGAAGTCGTACTGAGACTCGTCGCTGCCGTGACTTTTTGCAGCGGGCATCTCTGTCTCATTGAGATTCGGTGGTCCTCGCACATAATGGCTGAGATCTACCATTTCCCACTTCTTTTCATCCGGTAGGGCCGTAAGGTCTTCGACTGAGGCATTCGCCGAGGAAGACTTGCTTGAAGGCAGGGAAGGCAGTGGCTCATCTGTTTCAGTCTCTGCCTTGCCAGGGCCATGTCTCGCAACAAGCCACAGAGGGCGGATTTCCCGAGAGCTTTTGAATTCGGTTGAGGCTGGCCGGCGGTGACGTCCCTGAGTCGGCGAACTAGGAGACGGTGTTACGACAGAAGAGACCGAAGGAGAACGATTGGCTCTGGGAGAGGTTGGCGGTCGACGGAAATGCAGTGGCACGGCGGTAGGAGACTCCGTCGACCGTTGCACAGACGACCGTCGAGATTGCTGGCCTTGGTCCTCTTCTTGAGACCGAGCCATTTCAGGTGATGTTGGTCTACTTTGAGACTTGGGGGCCGGATCGACAGTCCTCTCCGATGCCGGAGGAGACGCAGAGCGACTTCTGTGCCGCTGATCCAAGACATCTAGTCCCAGTCCTGAAAGAATCTCAGGATCCATTCGCCCCGAAGCACCGTGATGATCATCACCTTCGTCTACCTTGACTGGCATTTCGGGGCCTTCCACTAAAAAAGATCGTGGTTCGTCGCCTTGCGCTGTTTCCCGTTCCTGCACATGGAAAAGAAGAAAGGAAGTCTTTAGTATATGCACTGTACATAATTTCTCAAAACGGATATGGGAATAGCCAGGGCAAAGGCTAGATTTACAGGTAATGGGAAAGACAACTAAGCACTATACCTTCACAAACTCCGTCGATTTACCCAGTTCCATCATGTCCTCGTATTTCTGTCGTCGTTTTTCCTCCCTTCGATGCCTGGTAGACTTATAGTTCTCGACGTTAGCGTTCTCCTTATCCGCAACTGAACTGTTATCATCATCCTGTTTTCTCCGGGATTCGTTATCCAATGCGTCTCCTCGACTGGAGCTGCGACGTCTTGATGACTTTTCTTTACGCCGAGAACCAATCTCTGATTGAACTTCGCGGGACGACCGTCTATCAGTAGAGGATGACCTGCGGTTTTCTATCGGTTCAGAAACCCTGGACCCGAACAGATTGCTCAGAAATCCGCCAGATCGAGTGTCTTTGGCCTTGTCATCCGTACTCCTGTGTTTTTCACTGCTCTCTCCAATTCGGGCGGGCGAAGAGGTGATGGACATCGAGTCCTCGAAGTTGTCACTATCGCGCTTGGAACGCCTCTTCCGTCGCTTCTTCTTTCCCTCTGCAGAGTCCGCTTCGACTGCCGGTAAGTCAGTGTCGTCTTTCGCTTCGAGATCGGCGCTATCCTGCTCTGAATTGTCTTGGATTGCTGGAGATACATGATCTCTAATAACTGATGCAGACACAACAGATAGTGGACTATCCCTTGGCGTATTTAAGGCTTTAAAGCTTCTCGGCCTTTCAGATGGTTCTTCTGTCTCAAATCCACCGGGCATAGAAAGAACTTCCTGAGGAGGCTCTATTTCCTCACGGCGGCCAACGGGCCTCACATCTCTTGGACTACTGGCAACATCTGAGCATGCTTTGATGTTGTCATTGCCGCCAGAGTCTCTCTTGCGACTAATGTGCCCTATGACTTCTTGGGCAATTGACTGTCTTGGCTGCACAATAGACTCTCGATCAATGAGCGGCTCAGACTTGAAGTAGCGAGGTCGATCTTCAACGAGTTGCTCGGGTGCCACTTGTGCGGTTTTATCTTCGTCCGGTGTTTCGACCTCGCCCTCAACAAATCCACGAGTCAGCGGGCGAGAAGGAGCAACTTCCTCCCAAGGTGAGATAAACTTCACCTTAGGTTCTGACGTAGGGGGCGACGTCCTAGTATGGTAGGATGGGTCATCTGTCACAAGCGAGGGGTCGAATCCGGCTGCTGCAGTGGCCGCAGCTACGGCGGCAGCAAACTCGATATCCGTCCCTACCATACTTGATACGCTTTTAGAGGTAGATGGAGGTTGCTCGATAGAGAAGTCGGGTGGATGTTCTTCGATGATTTCTGCAGCCGGGTGCCCGATTTGGTTGTCAGGCTGAAGGTCCCCAATGTCTTGATCTACCGATTCAAGCTCAGAAGATGTCGAGGGCACTTCATATTCGTGCATCTCATGCTCACCCCAGGAGACGCGTGAGCCAGTTGTCTGCCTTTCAGGCTTGTTTTCCTCTTTTGGCTGTCCTGGTATTAAAATTATCGACGAAACAGTATCCCTGACTGATCCAATCACACTTTGAGGAGGCGTGGGCTCAGTAAGCCGTAACTCAGGCACCGCCCACGGCAAACCACCACCGTAGTCTGGGTGCAACTCTTCGCTCACGGGCGAAGCCTCATTTGCAGGCTCTGCTTCAATGATGGTGGGCATCGAAATGGGCTCTCGGCGAGCATAAGTGTCGGGGCTATAACGCAACTCTTCGGGGGCGAAGAATTGTGCATAGTCTTCGTAAACGGGCTTCCTGCGAGGGGATCGAGGGGACCGACGGAACGCCGATGGCCTCACATCGTCGGTATCACGGCCTGAGTGCGAGCGCCCGCCGGTCACCTCTTGCGCAACGTCAGACATGGGAAGACTCGATGCTACCGAGTCCGACTCGGTACCGCGGCGTCTTTCCGCCCGACGCTTCTCTCGGCGCTGGCTAGCAGCTTCAGACAGTACTGTGGCAGCACTGGCGTCAACCCAGGAAGAGCTATCTATATCTTTCCGAGAATGATCTTCCTCCACTTTTGACGGTTCATATTCCTGCTCTCTCTGGCGGTTTGCTTGGCGCTCAGCGTCCCGAACAGCCATCTCGTGCTCCCTATCTATGAGCTGGACTACATCTCCCCGGTCGTCATCGCGTCTTGCCTTTTCTCTGAGATTTGAACGTCGCTCCTTGTCTGCCTGCTCCTCGGTCAAGCGGAATTGGACTGATGCTTGATCCTTTACCGTTGGGCGATGCTTAACGGTCGACGTCGACCCACTCTCAAGGGGCTCTGTATGGAAGGCAGGAGAGGAGTCACTCCGGTAGGGACGATTTATTCTCGAGGTAACGTCACTCCTATCATGGTATTCCGAGCTCTGTTGGTCCCACCTGTCAATTCTGGAATTCTGCACTTGGGTTTCATAGGGCATGAAAGAAGTTCCAGATGAAGGTGGTGCGTTAGGTGCACTGTAAGCGTGGATGGGCTCTCCTTGAGTGGTGTATACCGCCTGGGAAACCGGCGTCACCGGTTGAGGTTGTTGGAGCGGGATAGGACCAGGCCGGACCAATGTTGGCTGGGCAGGGGGGAATGATGGCACATTGACGGTATCGAATCGCGAAGGATCACTGGTGGGAACCGGTGCGACTTGCTGGAGACTTCCGGTGCTGCTTGTGGCATCGGTCTTTGCGCCGCGACGATATGCTGAAGCTAAAGCGGCTGTACCGAGACCAGCAGCTACCGCAGCCTCTGCAGGCAAGCGACTTTCCGACGAGCGAGACCGTCTCTTCTTCTGCTTCTTCTTGGTTTTCTTACTACCCCATCCCCAAGTCCACTTCGATGTTCCGGAGTCAGACGAGTGTGAATCGCTACTGGGGAAGATTCCACTGCCCCCAAACGCAAGACCAGAATTGACGCTCGAGGAAGACTGGTCTCCTGAGTCAAGATCTTCCCAGCCTTCGTCATTGGTAGCAGAGGAAGCGTAATCCGACCGTCCATATCGAGAATCCTTGCGAGCAAGGACCTCTCCAGTTCGCCGACCTCTTCGGTGTGATGAAGCCACCAATGCCGTTGCGGCAGCGCCTAACCCGAGTAACGCCGTATCCACGTCACCTTCCGTTTCTTTCTTGGATCGCCTCTTAGACTTCTCTGCTTTGCGTTTTGAATATCCGGCCCCGAAAGCTAGATCTGCATCCAGAGAAGATGATGAAGAGTTGTTGAAAGAAAAGATGCTCCTTCGCTTCTTGGCTTGTCGTTTCCGGCGATTTTCAGATGACGTGCTGAAAAAGAAACTCAAGCCGCTGCCCATGGACTTTCGGCCTGGTCTTGAAATATCGACTACCGACCCATCAGAGGAAGACGTTTTTCTGGATTTGGGCTTCCTTGATACTGAACTGCGGCTGCTGTCTCGGCGATGGGATTCGTATGCTGACAGAGTCGCTGTCCCTACCGCTGCGCCCAAAGCCGCATCTCTAAGGGCAGCATGTCGCTGGGTTCTGGACGAAGATCGGGACCGTGAGCGAGAGCGTAATCGGGATTCTTCATATTTGCTCGTCTTCGAGTCCGAATGGTAAGAGCTCTGTTCGGTGCGTTCTCGGGATCGGCTGCGATAGGATCGCCGATAAACGCCACGTGATGTTTGACTTCGTCGCCCAGATGTAGATGCGCCCTCGCTCTCATGCACGGAATGTCGAGAGCTTGCTACTCGACCAGATCGAAGACTATATGTCTCATCGAAGCCCTTGGTACTGAACATTGACTTGACCGCATATCCACCAAGCAGCCCTGGAAGCCATGAGTTTCTTGGTGAGCTCTTGCGACGTCTGCCCTCATCCTCCGACGATGTGTAGCGACTTGTCTTGTCGACCCGGGAGCTGCTGCTGTAGCGATCGGCGGAGCGGCGACGGGGCTTGTGGTTATGCCTGCGAGGTGCGTCTCGCGATGTCGAACCTGGCTCAAAGCAGTATTTGCAGATCCCAATGGACTCGGTGTAGTCCTCAAACTCACCGACACCGTCTGGGTCTTTCCAAAAGTCGATAAATTTGTCCAGCGGACCCCGCTGGCGCTGCTGGAAGGCTAAGCTTCCTGGCTGAAGAGGCGCGCCGTGATAAAGCGCAGCGTGATCTGGGTGTAAAGGGCTCGACGCGTATTCAGTCGCTGGCCCGGGACCCGCAGTGAAGAATGCTGGATCTTGCTGGGGTGGGTACATCGAGGGTCCTGGGTAAGACGAACTGTGCGTGAAAGTCTCTTCGTAATTTTGCGTCGTGTATTGGGAAGAGTGTTCCATGCTTGCAGAGGACTGATGATGGTTACCCATCATATAACCAGCTGCTGCCCCGGCGGCTGCAGCGCCGACTGCAGTGCCCACTCCGTGGGGACGGGAAGGCTTCGGAGGAGTCGACGAGTTAGGTGGCACATATGTTGAGGGGGATTCCGAAATGCTATGCTCTGGAAAATCGGTGACTGCTGGTGTTGCTGCAGCCGATGGCGGTCCTGAAATACCCGTCTGCACGGATGGCTTTGTCGGTCTGGCCGGTCTTGGTTTTGGTGGCTTTGGCGCAGGTGGGGGAGGCTGTTCGGATTGTTCAATCCCCAGGTCGGCGTCATCCATAAAGTAAGCAGCAGCAGCACCAACCTGTCCCATGCTACTAGGCTCGGGTGGCGGGTTCGCTGTAGGAGACGCTGTCATCAGATGCGCTTGGCTTTCGGGAATTACCAGTGGAGGCTGGGGTCGAACTCCTGGCTGGTCATGAACAGACTGTCCCTGGTCGCCATAATATTCAGCTGCTTCGCCGTGGTGCGGCGGTAGGTAAGGTTCAGCAACATATGCCGGAAATTGACCAGGAAACTGTTGGGGCACATGAGGATCGTAGAACGCAGGCACATTCGGCGAGTTGGGCATCGAACTGTAATGGTGAGGATGCGCATTTATAAAACTGCCGTCAGCCCCAGACGTAGGTGTACCTGTAGCTACCGGCGATGCGTACATGTCCCCCGATTGAGTACGTCGTCGCTGCGGCCGGCCGTCATCTCGGTCGCGGGAGATGGTTTCACTCATCCCCTCCTCTCGCTCTGTTCTAGTTCGCTCGCGCTCCCGGCTCGGCGATCGCACTCGCTCGCGCCTACGGGAGCTTCTCCCCTCTTCATCGCCATTGTCTCGGTACCGATCTCGACGGTCGGTGTCTTCGGAATCCCTGCGCTTGGGTGCGCGCTCGATCACGATACGATCGGATTCGATTGGAGGGCCCTGGTCCGCTGTCGCATAACTCGAAGCTACTGATTCACCCGCTGCACTGGGCGCATAGCGCCTGTTGCGGCTGCTCGAGGATCGGTAGGACGCCAGGTCGCCCAAGCCACGGTCACGGTCGTCACCCCGTGAGGACTTGCGACTCACTGTCGAAGATTTCGAGTCGGTTTTGCGACGGCTACTGCTCTTCGAGCTTTTCGAGCTCGAGGTGCTGCGGACATCGGAGGACGAGCGGTTCGCCCCGCCCAGAAGGGCCTTGAACATGGTGGATAGTGAGCGATCCAAGCTCTAGCGACTCAGGCAACCATGTGGAATTGAGGGTAGACACGATTGCCTAATTGAGCCGTGTAATCGAGCCGAAAGGGGGAAAAGAAAATCAAATGAAGGGAGGGGAATCAGATGCGAGCAATGGAGGAGTCTAGATGAAAAAAGGAATGGCGGTGGGAAAGGGAGGGGGTTGGAGGGAGAGAAAGAGAGGCAAGGCAGGGCGGCGGTATAGATCGGCGGGCGGTTGTTTTTGCGATGGGCAGAGGAAAGTAAACAAGAGAACCGTGGTTCTTTTTCGCGCGGGACTCGGAGGACCCAACCGGGGGGCGGAGACGAGAAGAACCACGGGCTGGCCTGGTCAGCAGCAGGCTAGCAGCACACGTTCAACCCTCAGCCCTCAGCCCTTGGCGGCTGGCAACTGCGCGGTCGGTTGCTCTAGACAATCGGCCACTAGGCGGGCTAGCGTGCTGGGCCAGGATGGGGCACGATGGGGCACGATGGACTTGGACTAGACAGGCGAGGACTGAGCGAGCGAGCGTCCGTGGGTACGGAGTCGGAATTGATGGCTGAAGGCGAGCAGCTGAGGCAGAGTGGACAGTGACGTGAAGAGGAATGTGGGGTATCCGATGCGGGAGGGCCAGATTGAGATGGGAGGGAATTGTCGGATCTGAGATGAAACGGGCTGACGAGAAGATGGAGTCGGGAAAAGGCCCAGCTTTGTTTTGCAGTGAGGAAGAATGCAAGCCAGCAGCAGCAGCAGCAGTAACGAGACGAGAGAGAGAAAACTCGCGGTGAGGCTGGGGCGGGGGGGCACGTGCTGCCGGGCCACCTGGAGCGACTACTCGCTCAGTAAAGTACGGACGGAGTACTCAGTACTACTCCGTACAAAGTCGCTAACAAGGAAGGAGTCTGGCTGGTGAGCGGGTGGGCGGGCAAGCGGGCTGGCTGGATCTTCCTCCTCCTCCTCCTCCTCCTCCT
>KZ826157.1:0-21245 GCA_003184645.1 Aspergillus ellipticus CBS 707.79
GGGGGCAAGAAGAGCGTACAGTCAGTATACGCAGGCTTGCCCATGGTGATGGCATCCAGGTAGGAGATCTCGGCGAGGTTCTCTTCGAGCAGGTCGGCCCATTTGTTTAGATATGCTGCGCGCTGCTGCGCGCTGCAGCCCGCCTAGCTCGGACCACGCGGGGAAGGCGGCTTGGGCGGCGGCCACGGCGAGCTCGACATCTTCGGCGTCGGCTTCGTAGACGGACGCGCCGAGGGCCTCAGTGGCCGGGTTGCAGATGTGGAATTTATTGCCGGAGCGGGAGGGTACGAATTCGTTGTTGATGAACAGGCGGGTTTCGATCACGGCGGGCTGGCCGGGGTGGGTGGTTGGTTCTCCCATGGTGGTTTGTGTGTATGTATGGAGAGGGTTGGGGTGGGGGAGAAGAGGGAGGAGGGGGAGGGGAGGGAGGTTGACAGGGAGAGATGGGGTGATATAGGATGGAAATGAGGGGGTGGTGCGTCAGAGGTCGCACGAGGCCTCCCTCATTCATTGGTGTGGACAGCTGCATGCGTCGGGGGAGGGGGTTGCACGCATACGACCGCATCCATGGTTCGACCCGACGGGTGGGAGATCTGTCAAGGCAACAACCATCGTATTCTACCCTGGAAGACTGGCTCGTGCTACATACAGCTACTCGGTCCGTCTCACGCTGAACTGCAGCAGCATCGCCCCCGCCCGGAGGAACGGCCAGTCGCGCGGATCCCAGCCCAGCTCGGCCAGGGTCTTGGCTGTCGTCGCGACCTCCCAGCGAGTGTCCGTCTCGCGGCCCACCCGCTCCCACATCACCCGCCACGATGCCTCGTCGTGCATCCAGATCCCGGGGCGATTGGGGTCCACTTTGGCTTCGTGGGCCGTTCCGCAGCCCTGCTGGTCGCCCACAATGAGGGTATTTGGCCGGCTCAGCTCCACCAGGTGCCGACAGGCCGCCACCTGGCCTTCAATGTCGAAGGTGTGCAGCACCTTGCTCAGGAGGATGATGTCGATGGAATGGTGGAACTCCTGCAGGCTGTCCGCCTTGAGCAGGTCGGCCTGGACGAAGCGGGTAGGGAAGCACGCCCGGTCCCGGTACATCTCATAACCCACCTCCCAGAAGTTGACCAGGTCGGTGGCGATGAGATTTTCGGCCGGGGCTCCGTCTGCGGCTAGCACCCGCAGGTCCGAGCCCATGAAGGAGCCGATCTCGAGGCAGATGGCCCCGTCGTGGATGCGCCTGAGAACGGTGTCATACGCCGGGTGCTGGGGTAGGGCTGGGTTGAGGTAGAGCCCGTATCCGATGCAGGGGTAGGGGCGGATGGCCCATGCCTTGTCTCGCTACGGAGGTGAGTGAGAATCGTCAAAGACCGGGCAACTTACCACTTCGTGGACGTGTCGGATCACATCGTCGGGCGGGATCCCGTTGGACTCGAGCAGGGCGCGGGTCTACAGGTCAGCCAGGAGCTTGATAGTCGTGAGCGGATTTACCTTCGGAGATATGCAAGACGAGATGTCTTCCTTGTAGAAGAGCTCCCGTGCACGGGTATTCGACACGGCCAAGGCCGAGGGAGCCGGGTTGGGGTGTAGAACCGGTTCCACACGTGCGACCGTCGCCATGGTTGCCGCTGATGTTTCAAAGAATAGGGCGAGGACTGTGGACGGACCAAGCGAGGGTTATATAGGATGGCCGTGGCAAAGAGATATCATTTCGTGATATATAGTGTTGCCGTGGGCAGTGAGAGGACATGGGAGCAACCAAGGTGGCAGAGTTCACGTAGGAAACCGCAGGAGCTGGCCAATCATCAGACGTACAATCTTATGATCTGTAGGGATACCGATGGGCATGCAAGCCTCATGTGAAGACAAGTCATACATGTGACAATCAACAGGCGCGTCCTGCAAGGCAGAGACGGCAGGGTTCTGTAGGTGGCGATCCGCAGAGCTCTTTGAGTGGCACTGTCGGGGATTGGTCATGAAGGGCGTGTTTGTATAGAGCATCCCGAGGTTGATTGAGTGGATAAGGGTATTATTGCAGATGAGAGCCAGAAGAGAATATGGCCATGTCTCTCAGGCAGCAATGCAAACCGCGCAAACCGGGACGTGCCTTCCCGATCGGGCAGCCGTGGCGTCATTCGCGCCTTCCCGATCGACAAACTGCAGGCTGCCCGCTGATTGGCCGGCGAGACCAATGCAAACCCGGCAAATCCCGCAAACACGGCCCAGAATACCCCCGGGCCCTCCGATTGGCTGGTCGACGGTCTAGATCGGGCATCCGATATGGGTTGCATCTTTGCATCTTTGCATTCCGTTCAGCATTTGCATCCACTGCCGCAGTTAAATACACCGGCTGCCGCTGCCGGCAGCAAACAACATGCGCTCCAGTCATGGCCGACCTGCTCGATGTCCTGCGTGCCCTGGTGGGTGATTCCCACTGCTTCCCCTCGCGATGTGCCTGCCACCCCCACAAGAGTGCCTCCGTCGGGGAGCAGCTCGAGTCCATGGACACCTGGGCGCAATTCCAGGTGCTGAAGCAGCTGCTGTGCGTGCGCCACCCTCGCAAGCCGCTGGAACCCGCGCTGCTGGACACCGTCGACGACCTGCTGCAGTGGGAGTGCGCCCACCGCGTGCTGACCGACGCGGCATCCCTCCCGCCCGCAGGCCAACCTATAGGCATCACCTCGCTGCACCTCTGGCAGGGCGACATCACCACCCTCTCCGGCCTCACGGCCATCACCAACGCGGCCAACTCCCGCATGCTCGGCTGCTACCAGCCCGCCCATCGGTGCATCGACAACGTCATCCACGCGCGCGCCGGTCCGCGTCTGCGGGAGGAGTGCTATCGGCTCATGCGCCAGGGCACCCGCGAGCTACCCGTGGGCCAGGCCTGTGCCACCTCGGGATACTGTCTGCCCGCCTCCTATATCATCCACACCGTGGGCCCCCAGCTGGACGCCGGCCAGCCCATGCCCACTGCCAACCAGCGCGAGCAGTTGCGCCAATGCTATGAAGCCATTCTCGAGGTCGCCGAGTCGCTGCCCTTATCCGATATGCAGGGCAAGACCATCGCCCTCTGCGGCATCTCCACCGGGTTGTTTGCCTTCCCCGTGGAGGAGGCCGCCCCCCTCGCGGTGGCCGCCGTGACGGCGTGGCTGCAGCGCAACCCGCAAACAACCATCACCAACGTCATCTTCAACACCTTCCTCGACGCCGACACCGCCATTTACAAGACCCTGTTGCCAGAAATCGACCCAGTCCCCTCTCTGGTTCCCCAGCCACGCGTTACCGGCGACTCGCTCAGCCTGGTCATATCCTGGTTGACCGCGGCGGACACAATCCTGGTAAGCTGCGGGGCAGGCATCTCTGCAGCGGCCGGGCTGGACTACACCTCGACAGCCCTCTTTCAGCAGCACTTTCCTGCGTTTGCCAAGTTGCACCTGCGACGACTATATGACACCTTCGGCATGACCCTAAGCGACTGGCCGTCGGAGGGCGCCCGATGGGGGTTTTATCTCACGCACCTGGAGGTGGTGCGTCGCTGGCCGCGCTCCACCCTCTACGACTCGCTCCTGGGGTGGCTGAACGCCAGGTTTGCCCCCGAGCACGTCCACGTCCGGACCTCCAACGCAGACGGATTCTTTCGAGCCCACGGCCTCCCCGAGACGCAGCTGTCGACGCCGCAGGGACAGTATGCCTTTTTCCAGTGTCTCGACAACTGTCGCCCAGACGCGGTGTTTCCGTCTGTGCCATACCTGGATGCCGCCCTGCCGTATCTCGACCCGCTGACCCAGACGTTGACCAGAGAGGACAGAATACCCGTCTGCCAGTTCTGTGGGGGTACGATGTCTATCTGCGTCCGCGCGGGAGACTGGTTCAACGAGGGGCACTTCCGCGAGGGAGAAGAGCGGTGGGCCCGCTTCAAGGAAAGGCTCCTGTCGGACCGGCGCCGCAATGTTGTTATTCTGGAGTTAGGCGTGGGGTTGTCCACCCCGGGCGTGCTGCGGTGGAATAACGAGGACTTGGTCCAGCAGGGCGAGGGCAGGGTCCGGCTCGTGCGCGTGGGTCTGGGAGATGCTGTGCATGTTCCTGTGGAGCTGGAGACGGAGCAACTGGCGACGGGCGTGGAGGGCGACTTGAACGATGTCGTCCGCGCGATTGTCTCCGAGGCGTAGTGGCTGGCACACATTCTTTGTATATATGAATCTATACGACTTATCATTTTGATGAATTTCCAAAGCATAGCTCCAGTATTTGAAAATAGAGCACACTGGCTCTGTTTCTTACATAGGATAAAACTCTTCACATAAGCAAGAAATAAAATATGATATGAACCCGAAAACGGTTTTCATGCCAATTCAGTTAATATACCAAACAAGCTGCAGTACCACCGAAGAACAGCCATGCCAACCCAGGGGTCGGTACTCGCATCACACCCAGGAGTCCTTCGACTGCATTCGTCCCAGAACACTCCGCAACTGTTCAACATTAGCAACCGAAGACACAACCGACCAGATAACTCACCGCGGCAGCAATAGCATCATCAGCCTTCACAGCCATCCCCACCCCCCATCGCACCGCACCATCATGTCTGACAGCCACATAAGCAGCAAGCCGCCCATCCAGCGTCTGAACAGACACCTCCTCAACCTGCGCATTCACACCCCCTTGTCTCAACAACTCCCCCACTGCAGTCGTCAAATCCCCTCCCTTCCCTTCCACCCATTTCTCCCACTCTCCAACCTGAGCCCTGACACTCACCCCATCCCCAACCACCACACTCTCAACCCCCCTAAACGAACCCCCCATAACCTCCCGCCGAAACAACCCCACGACCTCCTCCCCGGAGATCTCCCTCCCCTCCCTATCCGCCAACCCCGTCACCACCCCCGCAAACCACGCCCCCAGCGCCCTCGGCAGCTCCAACCCCAACCGCTTCTTCAACACCCACGCACACCCAGCCTTGCCACTCTGGGCAGTAATCCGCACAATCTCCTCTTCCCCACGGCCCAGACCCGCCGGATCAAGCGGCAGATACGGCACCCTCCACACCCCCTCCCCCTCCCTCTCATCTCAAGCCCCTTAACCAACGCATCCTGATGCGCCCCCGCAAACGTCACAAACGCCAACTCCCCGACATATGGCTGCCTAACATGCACCCCCACGCCGGTCAAACCCATAACCATATCACTCACCCCCCGCAAATCATCAAACCAGACCCGCGGATCCACCCCCCGCGAATACAAATTCAACGCCAGTGTAACCAAATCCACATTCCCCGTCCTCTCCCCATTCCCAAACAAACACCCCTCGACGCGATCCGCCCCAGCCAAGAGCGCCATCTCCGCCGCCGCAACCGCACACCCACGATCATTATGCGGATGCACCGAGACGCACACGTCCCCGCGACCCGCAATCGCATTGCAAAAGACTTCCACCTGATCTGCAAAGACATTCGGCGTAGACATTTCCACTGTCGCGGGGAGATTAAATATGATTTTCTCTTCCGACCATCCCCATGCGGTCTTGACAGCGTCGCAGATGCGCACCGCGAAATGTATATCACAATCCTGGAAGGTCTCCGGCGTGAACTGCAGCGCCCATTTCGTTTTCCGGGCCTGTGGGTCGGGTGAATCGATGGTGAGACTGCGGACGAGGGCCGTGGATTTTACGGCCAGAGCGAGGACTTCGTCTTCGGTCATGCCCAACACACCGTCCATGAAGATAGCCGAGACGGCGACGTAGATATGTATAATCGCGCGCTTAGCACCGGCAGCAGCGTCAATGGTACGGCGGATGAGATCCTCCCGACAGGGCGACATGAATTGCAGCCAGACGTCGGAGGGGACGAGGTCGGGCGTGGTGATTAGGTGTCGCGCGAAGGCGTATTCCGTGGATGAGGCGGAGGGGTAGCAGGCTTCGATTTCTTTGTAGCCGAGCTGGGTGAGGAGGGTGAAGTAGGTTTGTTTTTGGGGGGTGGTTAGGGGCTGGTATTGTGTTAGCTTTGGGGTTTGGGGGATGGAGGGAGTGTGGGGCTGGGTTGTAAGGGATGGGGGGCACCTTGGAGAGAGACTGGTTGCCGTCGCGCAGGTCAGTGGAGAGCCAGCGGGGGGCGGACTGGGGGGTTTTGTTGGGCCATTGGCGGGTTGGGTTGGCGATGTGAGGGGCGGGGGGGTATTTGGTTGATGGGTTGCGGAGCCTGGGTTTGTTCATTTTGTTTCTTGATGGCAGGGGGAAGGGATATCGGGAAGGGTTTACATTGGCATTTTCGAAATGGGTTGGGTGGAGGATTAGATGGAAAGAAGATATTGACAGATGAGCGAGCATGTAATGTGCTCTCGATTATGGGTTCATGCGATATTTATACTCTGTTCGCCCTAAACTACCGTCGGTACTCAGGATAGAACGTTCAAGTGGCGATCCAATAATGCAAGAGCATGAACAATATCCAGCAAGAGTGATCTCTGCTGTCAGTGGCTGACATCAAACGCTGACGATTGCGCCCGGCGATCGATACCTTTGCTATAATTAGGCACCACATTAGATCTCGATAGCTGATGCCGTGTAACTGTGATGCAGGATGAATCTCATACTAGCACTATCCTTCCTCCAATCCCAGACCCTATCGGGGCTCGGGGGGTGAATCCGCCGGACGAAGCAGCTGAAAGATTCCGCATCTGACCATATTGCTTTTTGATCGACGATCAGCAGCGCCACTGCTGTGAATCTAGGCAACTACAGAGTAGGAATGGTCAGCGCTAGACAGATTTGCCTCGGACCTACATCATACATGCGCGGGCTATCCATGTCGGCGCATCGTGCTTGCGGCACTGTAGGGATTCGGTCTTCCGTCGGAAGCCGACTGCCGAGATGGGCTTACTTACTCTCCAGAGCCTGTTTGGCTGAGGCAACCCTGGAATGGGAGCATAGCATGGCCAGATTTCTGTCCAGTTAAATGAGAATATCCGATGAAAGTGAATCCCAGAACAGAATGAATACGAGATCTGGTGCTCTGAGTAAGCTATTTCTTTTGGCTGGCATCCAATCATATACAAAGCCCCAAGGTTCTCATCACACATAGCAGTATTAGAATCCAACAGCTCACTAGCAACTGGTTTGAATCGTTAATTTGTCTCCCAATGTATTTAAAGCACTCAACCTGAGATAGTCTTGCTGTATCGCTGGATTCACCACAGCCACGGACCATCTCTTGGTAATTAGCATCTGGGATGAAGAGCTAATTCAAAGTTGTCAAAGTGACTGGGTGAATGAGCCGCTTTACATAATGTGTGTGAATGACTGAAGTCTTATCATGGTAGATCTGTTGGTCCATACCACAGTGGCTATAGCCGACATCGGTTACGATCGAATCTAGCAGATAGCCTCGAACCAGAGGCTCTCATCGTGTCTCTGTTCTCTTCACTATCAAACCACCGTCGTCCCGCAAGATACTGCCAAACAATTACCTTCAACAAACCGCCGATAAGCAGCACAGCGATAGTCAACAACTCCACGCCCTGTGACAGGCATCGGCTATCGCGATTGGACTCCATCTCCGCCGACTATGCCCTAGACAGCAAGTTCAGCGAGAAAGGCTATCTCTTGGCAGATCCCTCTTGGCATCCTGCTTGGCAACACAGTACTAAGTACTACGGAGTAGCTCCCCACACTGATAAGGCGCGGGCCATATCAACGCTCGTCCTACCCCACAGCCACAGCAACCACCAATGCCATCACTATCCTTTCTCGCTTCCACAGCGCTGGCTTACCAACACGCCAAGTGCCGGGTTTCCCGGAACTGGAGCCGAGCGGCGAAAAGTCGACTCTGCAGCGGCCGAGATATGCTCGGAAGCCATTCAGCTCAAGCGATAACGGCAGCTTCATCATCAGTCTTGGCGTTGCCAATTTGTCCGTGATTGAGACCCGGGCTGATGGCGCTGCCTCCCCTCGGTAGTCTGCATGGACATGTCCCAGCAAAGTAATCCGCTACACCGCCGGCCCAATCGACATGTCCGGTACATAATGTGGAGATGACATGCATGAGTAACTATATAACGGCTGTCGTGTCATCCCGTGTCCTACCACAGCATCTCCAAAGCACAACCTCACTCCCAGCGGTCAGCATGGTCCGATCCATCCGCTCGGCTCTCCTGGCTCTAGCCCTATCCCATGGCGCTCTTTCTGGTACAATCCCCTTCAAGAGGGAGTTAGACACCGAAATCCTACGGTTCCGCGTGCCCAGCCGAGTCACCGCCGACTCGCTGCACAACGTCCACCTCGACTTCCTCGACGCCACCTTCGAAGGCCCCATCAGTCTTGTCTACGGCGACTGCGACACCGGCAGTCTCCACCACGAGATCGGAAGCATCCTCGTGCAACGCGATGCCCCCCCCGAGCGCTTCGTCTGGATCACGCCTGCAGACGCCCCGCATCTGCATTGTCTGCACGCCGTATCCGGATCAACCCCATCCGCATATCCGCGCCCATCACCCGCCGAGAAAGCATCGCCGACGTCGCCGACATGATGGGCCCCTGGTTCGACGGCGTCGCCTACATGCAAGCCAAAGAACCCGGCCAGGCCGCCGTCTCCAAGGCCAAAAACTCCTCCATCGCCATTCTCGGCGGCGGCATGTCGGGCCTCATGACAAGCCGCCTGCTCAGCTCCGTCGGCATCCACAACTGGCACATCGTGGAATCCTCCGAGCGCGTCGGCGGCCGCATCCGCACGCGCTACCTCAACCACACCCGCCCAGACCAATACCAGTACCAAGAAATGGGCCCGATGCGGTTCCCCGTCAGCATCACCTACGCCGACACCAACGAGACCCTCCAGATCCAGGACCACCGCATGGTCTTCCAGCTGGCCGACACCCTCAACCAACTCAACGCCGACACCCACCCCGACCTGCACATCAACTTCATCCCCTTCATCGAAAACGGGCCCAACGTGCCCGCCTCCACCGGCGGCGTCCGTCTCCCCAACGGCCGCATCCCCACCGTCGCCCAAGTCGCCGCCAACGCCTCGCCCTCCTACACGGCCCCCTCCTCCAACGCCTCCGCCGTGACCACCGCCGAGGCCCAATTCGAATCCTACACCCAATCCACCAACATCAACACCACCCGCTCCATCGCCCAGAACATGTACCGCGCGCACAAAGCCGCCGTCGAAGACGGCTTCTTCCACTGGTCCGAGGCCGGCTACCTGCGGTACGCCCTGAACTACAACGCCAACATCACCGACTACATCGCCGGCACAACGGACTACCCGATCTGGGACGACTTCTACGAGGACGTATACTTCGCGGCCACAGAATGGCGCACCATCGACAAGGGACTCGAGTCGCTCCCGCGCGCCTTCTACCCGCACATCGCCAACAAAACCACCTTCGGCCGCAAAGTCGACGGGCTGATCTACAACGCCACGACCAACAAAATCGCCTACACCTGGCGCGACCACGCCTTCCAACTCACGCCCCAGAAGAGCGAGGAATACGACTACGCCGTCGTAGCCGCCCCCTTCAGCAAAGTCCGTCTCTGGGATCTCCCGCACTACTCCTCCCTGCTCGGCCGCGCCATCTCCACCCTCAACTACGAACAAGCCTGCAAGATCTCCATCATGTACGAGACCCGCTTCTGGGAACACCAAGAGGACCCCATCTTCGGCGGCTGCGGCTCCGTCGACATCCCCGGCGTCGGATCCGTCTGCTACCCGTCCTACAACCTCAACGGAACCGGCCCCGGCGTCGTCCTGGCATCCTACATCAGCGGCGTGCAGGCGCGGTCCACCGCCGCGCTCAGCCAGGAGGACTACGTCGCGCTTGTGCAGCGCAGCATGGTGCAGATCCATGGCGAGATCGCGGAGGAGCAGTTTACTGGTATGCCACCCCCATTTCCTAAAAACCCATCCTAACAGGAATATACTGACTAAAAGGGGAAAAAAAAAAAAAGGCATCTATAATGTCCAATGCTGGGAACTCGATGAACACCAAGCCGGCGCCTGGACATCCCCCGTGGTCGGCCAGCAGGAGCTGTATCTGCCCGCATACTACCAGACGGAATTCAAGACGATTTTCATTGGCGAGCATACGTCGTACACGCATGCTTGGATCTTCTCGGCGCTGGATTCGGCGGTCAGGGGCACCACGCAGCTGCTCCTGGATTTGGGGCTGGTGGATGAGGCGAAGGCGGTTGTGGAGGAGTGGATGGGGAGGTGGATTAAGCTATGATTGATACTAGTGATAGAGCTGTATGTGTGATGATGATGATCATGTATAATGGTTGGATAGTTGTTGGTGGAAAATATATATTTTGGGTGTTTGATCATACTGTGTCTTGGCCCGTGCGCTGAGCCTGGAAGGGCTAAGTAATTAGGTAGTATTAGAACTAGGTAAGAGAATATATGTATATCTCCTGTGAATAGTTGTATATTTTGTTAGATCTCCGACCAAAGTCCTTGATGGCAGTATTTGCCCTACTAGTGGACGAGAATTTGGCTTATACGCTTAATCAGATAAGAGTGAATCGCTAGGTTGATGTGCTGGGGAGCGGGGAACGGGCCACTGATTGGGGATGCCGATCGTAGCAGTAGCGAACCTCCCCTCAGTGAATCAAGCTTATACCTATTTAGACTCTTTTTATGCTTCTTTGCCCTTGAACTCTAAAGCCTTAGGAAGAGGACTGACATGATGTTCCATCATTCTTAATTTGTTACAAATTCTTAGAAGTATATATAGTGTTTCCCGCCGGATGATGAATTGCAACAAAGGATTTTGATAATTAGTATGGTCTGAAGGAAGGAATGAGTTTTTCAACCCCGTAAATCCTGCCATTCCAGCAATAACCCCTGCCACAAAAGACTTTGCTGTGAGAAAAGGAAAAGGCTAGGCTAGAGTACCTTCTAGAAGGAATGCGTTTCCTCCCATGCTGCCGGACAATTCCAATACCTTGGTCAGAATTACACAATCATGCCACAACCCCCTTGATATGGCCCTGCATGTTTCCAAGCTTGTGTGATCACAGTATCCCGCCTAGAATACTCTATTTAGCAATGAAATATGGGTGAGATGGAGAAATAGCACGGCGACATGTAGGGATGCCCCACGGCTGGTGAGTAAGCGGATTTGATATCGGATGCCCTAGTGGCTAGCGCCGACTAGCGCCGACTAGCGGGCTCGGGCTCGGGCTCGCGTGCGCTCAATCTCCGAACTGTGAACACAATGCCCGGCCTGCGATCTGCCACTTCCTTACGGAGTGCTGCAGGCAATATTAAGTTATCCTATGCATCAACGCCCACGATTTCGACTGCATGAGAGATCTTTGAGTCTAATACCATCATTTATAGGTCATTTGATCCGCCGTTCTTTCTTCGATTTCTTAAAGAGTGGTCTGGGCTATACACTTCAAAATCAGCAGTGGATTCAGTATACAGCTCATTACCTGGGGTACGAAATTTCCTCGTCATCGCCAATTTGGATGCGACTCTTCTATGGTGAATGATTCAAGCGGAGTTAATTTAGACCCTGCCGGCTGCATGCCCATGACTAGCCTATGCCGGGTGTTTCCAACAGATTTCTTATTTTGTCAATTATTGCTGCAGCCTGGTGCTGCTGTGTAGCTATACCCGGTTACAACCTCCGAGGCTGCCCTTCCGGGATGCGAAGTGGAGCAAAATGACCTTATCAGGCGGGTCCAGGCTTAAAGCAGGGGAGTTCAGGGTTAGCCTCATGCTGGTGCGCCCTCACCCAGACCAAACAGAACCCCCAGAAAAAGCCACCGATGTAGAGCAAGCGACAGAAATGATACTGGGTTCCGAATGAGGACGACATACACTGGCGAAGGAATAATGACTATGATAGAAATAGAACAGGAGCCGAAACATGGTGTTTCAACCCCCCCCCCCCGCAAATGAATCAACGGGACACAGCGCGGCATGGTCTGCAATTAACGCGTGGCACAGAGAAAGCTTGAAAGCTTCGAACTTGACCCCGATAAACTATTTTCTAAACTTAATTCAGTGATCATGATCTCCACCAAATACAGTAGTGAAAACCCGCGAAATCACCCTAGAAAAACTGTACACAATTGAGCCCCAATTGAAAATTTTTGAAACCATTATAACCATAACAAAAACCCCCAATAAAACCAACAGGACAGGCTTCGGCATTAACTAGATCTTTTCCTACCAACACAACTCGTGACAAGCTTCCAAATGCAGCCACTTCTGGACCCTGTCAACGGATAAGTGGCACAACAAGATTATGCGCCAGAGCATAAAATCCTACATCCCTTCCAGCCCCAATGATGCTCCATACCCATACCTCATCTCCCACAAACAACCGCCCCTATATTCACAACCTCCTTTACAAAATGAGCCCCAGAAGCCTCAACAACAGCCCCCATTACATCCTGAAAAGCCGCCCTCATGAACGCCGCAAAAAGCCACCCCTCACCCATCCACACCATCCCCGAACCATTCACACACTACCGCTCCACGCTCGGCAAAAAAGTCTACGCCAAAGCCCTAGACATCCTCACCACCGATCTAGCCGCACGCCAGGCCGCCCAGCTCCGCAACGTCGAGTTCTTAGGGGTGCCGCTCGCGCGGATTATATGCATTGATCGGGCGATGTACAAGGTGGATTTGCTGAGCGTGGGGATGTGGTTGCAGACGCTGGTGCTGGAGTTGACGGCGCAGGGGCTGGATACGTGCTTTCAGGTTAGTATTGCGGGGTTTGCGGAGGTGGTGAAGAGGGAGCTGGGGATGGGGGATCGCGTTGAGGTTTTGTGTGGGCTGGCGGTCGGGGATTGGGGTCCGGAGGCGCGGGTGAATCGTGTGGTGGTGGTGGGGAGGGATGGCTGGGAGGGGTGTATGGAGGTTAGGGATTAGATTAGGGTGGTGGTGTAGATGGTATAGGGTATTGAGAAGGAGGGGGGAGTTGAAGGGTTGTAGTTGAGAGAAAATGTGCAAGTTGAAAAAAAGACTCTATAGCTCAGTTTGACTGCTGGCCTAGCTCTCGCAGCGTGGTCTGCGCCTCAGCCAACCGTGTCTTCAACCGTTCTAGCCCCCGTTTCAACTCCTCTGTATGTCTCCGATTCTGGCCCGCCTCGGGCACCTCGCCTTCCACTGTAACCGCAGCACGCAAGTCGCGGGTAACATTGGCGATCTCCTCGCGGAGCTTGGTATCAAGGGCACCGAAGGTCTCCTCTATGAGAGCTTTGTAGTCGCCTTCGATTACCCCAGCGAAGTCCATGAACAGCCGTGAGGATGATAGATGGCGATTCATTGCTTGCTTGCGTCTGGCATCACTGCCCGTTCCTATTCCATGTTCAGCGCAAGATGGAAGATAGGCCAGGGTGAAAAAATACGCACCGCCTTCTTCTCTGCAGTGGTTATACACTGGACGCATGATACCCGCGATGTATGAGCTAGAGTGGCCGCCGACTGTATCGTCTTTGGTTTTCCTACCGGGTCGATCAGTTATCTGCTACACTAAATTGGAGGCTGGGAATGAATACTCAGTCGCGTAGATCAACCCGCCCAGACTGCTACGGATAGCATCAAGGATGCACCGCTCCCGGGTCTGCAGGTTCCGAAGCAGATTATCGAGTGCTTCTGATGCCATGTTGTGGTGGCCTAAGCTCATGGGTTAGACTTACGGTTTCTCGTATCACAGAGGGGGGTTTGCTTACCTTTGATAGACTCGCGCACGACCCCGAAAGCATCAGAGACTTCCTCCTCCAACCATTCCGCATTCTCAATAAGCCACTCCAGGATCGTCTCCCAACCACTATAAAGCTGGTCTCGTCCGGCCCCAAGTACTTCTATATTCCAGCAGCGAGGTCCCACCTTTTGCGTTGTATGTGTCCCGTAGTTCCGACAGAAAGCTGAATATGAAGCGGAATGCCACTGTGAGAGTCTATTAGAGGTGATCTGCTATTTAATTTACACACTTGAAACTCACCCCAGCCCAGTCTCTGCTCGCATCGACTGCATCATCTCGCCACAGGTTTCGAGATCTGCCTGTACCGGGTTACTCTTAGCTGGGGAGGGCGGGAGAAGGGTGCCCACTTATTTTGCGCGTAATGCCGTCGGAGAACTGTTGCTCTAGGGTGCTTTGCGCTTGATGGATTGGCGAGTCTGGGGAGATGGTGCTCTGTAGACGTTAGGGCTCCGGTCTGCCGATATCGCGTGAGTCGCGGGAGGTTTCGAAAGTGATCATACCTGACGGAGCGTTGCCTCTGCAGCAGTCAAAACAGCACGTAGAACTTCCGCCCGGGAAACAGTGACTGCATTCGACCCGGCTAATGCCCATTGCGTGATGGATCCTAGGAGACCAGGGACCTGGTTCTGCAGAAAGGCTTCCGTGGCTCGGAACTGTGCCTCGGCGGGTACTGACTGGCAATACCGACGCAGCTCCTTGATCCCACTGAGCTCGAGGTACTGGCTGGCCTGCTCGGCATCGTTTTCCCGATGGTCAGCGTAGAGCCTGTTGCTCACACAGAAGACTCGCGCTTTTTCTCCCCAGGCACGGATCAAGGCATTGGTGACACGGGTGTTTCGTCTGGTGATTAGGAAGCGGTTTAATCTGACACCATTAGTCTGCACAACAAAATGGGGAAATGGGGTAGATTACTCAAACTCTGCCACTTCTTTTTGCTCGCTGGAAGGTTTGTAAGTGTTTATCCGAATTGAGTCAAATATCGACGACGATAACCCACCCCAAATCAAGCACCTCAGCAGCAAGAGCCTGCCTTTTTTTTTTTTTTCAGGAGCTTGTTTTCTACGAGTCCGCGTTCTTCGAATCCTCCGCTCCAGATCCTGGATACGATCGGCTATCTGCCTGATCCGAGTTGCATCTGCCTGGGTAGCAGTCCGTGCTGTTTCTTCTGCATCGACATTCTAGCACCCACAGGTCAACATCCCACACTCAGTACATAATCACCATGGGATACCCACCTCCGAGCAAGTACAAACCATCCGAACCGGTTGATCCCGCGCACACCGACCGATAATATCCCCGATCGACTTATCCGTCGTGCACCGATGGATGGTACTCACGACAAACACCTCATGGCAGCTATGCCGAAGATACCGCTCCGTCGCGCGCACCCGGGCGAAGTTCAGGTCGCGGAAGCCTAAAGACATCCATCAGCTCATCAACACCACCCACAACCCCGACTATACATACCCGGAAGATCCGCCAAAACCAGCCCGGTACGCAAGACCGGCGACCGCAAATAAACCCTATATCCCCATCAACACCCCCCAAACCAAACCACACCAGACCGCGATCACACACCTAATCAACTTCACAAATGGCCACAAAGCAGGCATCTCGCTATCCCGCGGATCCGCCGTCAACACATCCAGCTGCTCCATACACTCCCCGGCATGCCGCGCCACAGTAGTATACCGTAGACTATCACGTCCCCCAGGCCGATGCGCCAACCCAGCGACCGCCCACCCCATCAACGTCCCCAGAATCGGCTCCACCGCGTCTTCCCCCTCCGTCGACAGAAACTCCAGATCGAAGTCCGGCTGCCGCGGAAACAGTGAGCGGAGGGTATCCCACGCCCGCTTGGCGGCGGTCTTGATACTCTCCTGTTCTGCTGCGACGATGACTTGTCGGAACGCGTTGGTGTAGTATTTGCGTACGCAGGCGAGGAGCTCTTCCAGTAGTTCGCGGATCTCGGTCTGGTCCATGAAGTCCGCTTCGACGGTGTAGTTCTGCGGGTGGGACTCGTCGGTGCCGCGGAATTCGGTGACCACGGTTGTGCAGGCCGCGCCGTCGCCGCTCTAGATATTGATGGGGTTGTTAATGGGGGTGGTAAATGGAGGGAAGGGTGGGATGTGTGAACTTACCGATCGGGCCAGTCCCTTCTGGTCTAGAATCGAATTGATTAAACTACTCTTCCCTATTTCGAGGATCAGCGGCGAGGGGTAATGAATGGAGGCAAGGACGAACCCATCCCCGAGTCACCAATGAATCCCACCGTGCGGGTCTCGGGATACGAAAAGCGACTTGCTGCGAGTGTCTGCGCGTGCAGTTCATGCAAGGCGCTCTCGGGATCCCGTATTAGATCGCCTCGTTGACCCATAAGCTGGGCTAGACTGCCTAGTTGGTTGCAGACATCCCGCAGAGCGCTCTGGAGGCGGAGGTCGTAGATAGGCGCTTTAGGCAGCTCTTCTTGGCGGATGTTGTACTGGTCATTCTCTTCGTCGGTTTCGGATTCGCTATCGCTGCTCTGAAGGGAGTTGGAATCGGAGTTGTCATCTGATTCCTCATTCTCTGAGTCATCTATGTTCAAGTTCTGAAAATTGGAGTTGACGTGGCCTAATGGGGAAGTTGGGGAGCGTGGACGCTGGGTACTGGTGCGGGGGGTTGCGGGACTGGGGGTCGCATTGAACAAGTTTCGGTAGGTTGCGTGGGCGGAAGTTGGGGTCACTTTTGGTCCGGTATCGTTTGCAGGCGGTGCACTTTCGCTGAGACGCAGGTTCTGGAATAGATTCTGTGTGGTCAGAGTGACAGAGCGTTGGCTGAGGCCCGGATCGATGGACTCGGTGTCGTCCACGGAGGAAGTGGGAGTCAGTCGACCGGCGGAAGATGGACTGCAAGAGAAGGTGAATTCGACCGAGGGCAGGGTGTGGGGTGGAGTTGGAGAGGAACGGGTAGGAATCTTAGGGCTGCCGCCATCAGCGGCGTTCTCGACCTCGGGCATGACGTTTTGTTCGACTGGTATGTGGTGTCAGGTTCGTGGATAGCTCCGAGGAAAGGCTACAAGGCGGGCAGCACGATTCTTATTGCTCTAGGTGTGGTGGGGGAAAAAAGGGAGCTAAGCATGCGGGTCATGCTAGAGGGTGAGGGCGAGTGGTTGGAGATGCTGCATCTTGACTGCGCCGCAGAATGACCCTGCTAGCGCCTGCACTAACCACCTCTAGCTGCGAGGTCGGTGCTGCTACAGCATGGCTATGCAAACGCGGAAATGTGTCTGGCTGCTTTATATCTCACGTGGGCTTTGGACCAGGGGTAGGTTTGGTGGATTAGAGCTTAACGTAATCGGCAGGCTACCCGCCAGGGCAAGCAACCCGCCACCCGCGCGCGTTCCACACGCGTCACCCATTCTTGAAGTTATTCAAACATCAAGAACTCCACCAAAAATGCCTCAATCGAAGAAATCCTTGGTGGAACAAGAAGGCAGGATCTGCCTTACTATTGAAGCTATTCAGAATAGTTAAATTCCCCTTGTAGCCGAAGCAGCGCGTACATTTGGCGTTAAACGTTCAACTCTTCGAGATCGCTTTAAAAGTGTTGAATCCAAGCGATATAAATGCTTATCCAACCTCAAATTGACTGAGCTTGAGGAGGAAGCTTTAATAAAGTAGATTTACTTACTTACAGACCGTGGTCTTCATCCTCGGCCGTCATACGTTCGATCAATGGCTAATAATCTTCTTAAATACCGCGGCCCGAAGTCCTATACTCCTGTAGGCGAAAAATGGGTACAGAGCTTTATTAATTATTATAAATCCTTAAAAAGCTAATTCTCTCGAAGATATTACTATAAACGTGCGAAATGCGAAGATCTAAAGATCTTAGACGAGTAGTATACCTGTATACAAGCTGCTAAAGCAGAATACGGTATCCTGGATAAGAATATCTGGAATTTTGATGAAACAGGCTTTGCTATAGGTATAGCAGCTACAGTATGTATAATCACACGTTCTGACTGTATTAGGAAGCTATTTCTTATACAGCCTGGAGATCGTGAGTAGGTAACCTTAATTGAGTGTATCAACGCCGCCGGTGTGGTCCTACCGCCGTACTTAATCTTTAAGGCCAAGGTCCATATAGAGACATGGTATCAAGGCTATATTCTAAATAATTGGCGTATTAATCTATTACCAAATAGATAGACTTCCAACGAGATCAGTCTATATTAGTTTTGTTGTTATTTTATTCCTGCAACCAAGGACCGGCGTATTAGATAATATAACCTTCTTATTCTTAACAGTCATGACTCTTATTTAACTACTGAATTTAATGTTTTATATAGTTAGAACAGCGTTATTCCTATTTATATACCTCTATATTTATCATATCTTTATTAGTCTCTGGATATCGCCTGTTTCTTACTATTAAAACGAGCCTACAGCGGTATGGTGGAGCGGCTGATACGCCAAGGAATTTATTATATTAACAAGGTCGATTTCTTGGATATGTATCCAGAAGCACGGTCTCTTGCTTTTAAGGAATTGATAATTAAAAATATCTTTAAGGCTTCAGGATTAGTGCCGTTTCAGCCGGACGAGGTGCTTGGCCAGCTAGTTATATAACTCCGCGAGTCTACTCCTACTGGCAGTATTGCAACCACCTCAACGATACCAAAAACACCAAAGAATACAAGGCAATTGCGGAAGTATGAAACTATAATTAAAAGACTACTTCGTGAATATATAAACAGCCCGAATTCGCCTATAAAAGCTGCCTTATCCTATATCTTAAAGGGCTGCGAAATCGCGTTTAACCGGGCCGCCCTGCTTGAGCACGAAGTTAGCAAATTACAGGCTGCTTTAGAAAGAAAGAATACTAAGAAACAGAGATCTCATCGCTAAATAACTGGCTTGAATAGCCTTACTGTTAGAGAAGTAAAAAACGCGTTTTCTGAGGCTTACGAGGCTGATAAAGTAAGTAGAAGTCAGCCCGTAGAAACAGCTACGGGCGAGGAACAGCCTCGCCGCCGGGCACCACCTCGGTGCAGTGAGTGTAATACAGTTAGGTATATAAGAACAAGATGTCCTATACGTCAAATTACTATATAAACACGTGATTTTATTAATGAAGTGTGATTGTATAGCTTCATATATTCATAGAAGGCGATTTGGGTGGGCGCGGGTGGCGGGTTGCTTGCCCTGGCGGGTAGCCTGCCGATTACGTTATTGGTTGTTCTCTTACCCAGGCTCATTATGGCTTAAAATAGCATCATATGGCAGTGTTATTGCACAGCCTTATGAGAAGCTGGCACTATACACATGCCCAGTAGGCCACTGAGCATAAAACCCCGCGGATAGAGGTCGTGGTCTCTAGCCTATCTTGCCATATTGCATCACACTGTACTATATTATCTCCAAACTTTTAAATATGGAAGAAAGATGCACAAAGTCATAGAAGAAATATGAATTCCAAATAGGCTTGAAATAACGGCTTATCATAATCATAATAGATAGATATAAACAACATTTCCTTGATACAACCACTTTACTCATAAGACGCCATGAGAGTATTAGACAGCACCTTGTTCGGAAAGTCCTCCACGCCAAGTGCCGTAGTATGAGCCCAGGGCTTGATCTCGAGCTCCCTGTGGATAGTCGAAGCAAAGCAATGACTCCACTTCAGGCGAGGGTAATGCGTGGATACATCCTCGATGGTCGATGGATGAACTAAATCAGCATAGAGTCCGGTATTGTCTGTTAAAACATGTCAGCCATCTGGATACAAGACTTGAAGATTGCAGCCTCTCATCCACTCAGCCCCACATACCGAATATGGTCGCCAGTTGCAGCAACTGTCCCAAAGCCGTAATTCGGCCTTTCTCACAAAGATCCTGATGTCGAATAACCGCCTCTGCGACACTCTCCGCCTGCTCTTTGGGGGCATCCGGGCCACTATCGCCCCTTTGCAAGACCTCCAACGCCAGGAAACCACCATAGAATTCAAAGCTCAACTTAGTAGCGTTGAGATTCTCCTCTGTGGTGCCGATGTCATGAAGAAGACATGCAAGCAGGTATGTCTCATCGGTGAAATTCCAGTCGGGGAACCTATACTGCTTGATCGCTAGACCATAGTGGTAGACACGCAGCGAATGGTTGTAAGTTGGCTCGGGGAGATTCGCTTCGGCGTATTCATTGATGCGCTTGGCCAGGGCCGTGGACGGGATCGGCGTCTGCGTCACCGCGATGAAAGGTGGGGGTGTTGCGGGAGCATCCGTAGCGAGGAGAATCGATGCGGATGCGGGGACGGGGCTGAACCCGTAGGTGGTTTCGGATGCTGCGTCTGCGGCCATGGTCGGTGAGTTATGGATTTGGCTTGTGGGCGCCGGAGGTAAACCTGCTGGTGAGAGTCGTGGGGAAGAACTGGGAAGTGGCGGATTTATAGCTCGAGAAGACGAGGGATGACCAAAGTGCGGGGTGATGCTCAAGCCACACGCTGACAAATGGCCTCCGCCTCGACCCATGAGTCACCTATTCCCGTACCGTGAATAGTACTCATTTGCTGCAGGAGGGAAATTGTATGTTGGGATGGCGATTTCAATCATTTACATCATTGATGTCTGATAAGTCCATTCTGTTTACTGTAAAAGGCCGCATCCACCACATCTATAAACATCAAGGGGCACCTTTTCGCGATCACTGCCAATTAAGTAACCCTTTTAATGGCTGGATAACTAACCTGAGAGATGCCGACGATTTTTTGAGATAGGGTATCCCGGCGGGGTTGAGCCTGCGGGCGCTACGAGCCAGTCACCCGATTGGGCAATGCTGTAGTTGGGCGGCTCGGATGGCCGACGGGATGCCCTGATTGGCGACGAATACGAGACCCTTAAATTGGATCTGACGTGACCCGTCAATTTCCTTCGAAACCAAGAATGTTGATCTGGAATCTAGACTGTTGACATGGAGCTGGATAGCCCTTTTCACGTGACTGCTTAAAACACATCTGAATATATTTCGCAGCACAGTTGGCCTAGAGACCCCGAAGTGAGTGGCTGGGTGGTAACCAACGTATACCTTATTCGCACAGTGCCCTATTTTCCCGTTTAAAAGGTTTGGTTTTCTTTCTCCTTATTATCATGTTAGGACCTGCAATATCGAACCCGCTTGGAACAGCGGATATCCACCCCTCTTGGCGAGTCTACAGCTGAGCCAGCCCCGCTAAAATTTCTCGCCAGCCCCACTAGCGCGGTTTCCGGTCATGTGACCCACAATAGAGCCAGCCCCTAAAATACTGTTTTGAAATCTGAATACCTTCATATCTCAACACTACCAACACCACCTCCCTCCCTCCCACCACAATGCCGTCCTCACTTGCGGAGATTGTAAGAAAGCATTATTTAGATACTATTTTAATGCATTCTCCTTATTTTTTGGATGAAATCTGATTAGTTGAGCTAGAAAGCTAATATTGAGTTTTTTCCTTAGGAATCCTACCAGCGTTACCTCGCCGGAGTCCCAGACGGAACCTTATCCCTCCCAACAATTC
>KZ826158.1:0-21141 GCA_003184645.1 Aspergillus ellipticus CBS 707.79
GAGAGGGAGAGAGAGGGAGGGGGGGGAATGTGTGTTTGTGTGACGGGCTATGATAGGTATGTATGGGATGTACTGTATACCACCAACCAGCAGACCACGAGAGATGAAGCTATCCAAACGCGACGTGAGATCGAGACCCTCGATTTGGGCCGAGGCTGGCGTGCTGACTCAGTGCCAAGCCATCTGCGATGGGTTAGTGAGTGGTCTGTGCGCAGGATGAAGAGTCCGGAGTACTACTGGTATGTACATCATTTCTGCAGGGTTGGCAGGGTTTGAATAATTAACTTGACTGGAATGGAGTATATTCCGTAAATGACATGGAGGTGCAGGTGGATGCGGGGTAAAGGATTGGGTGCGGTGTCGCCTGTCTCGAATCTTAAAGCTCCTGTTTACTTTGTTTACGACGTCCGAACTATACTCGTTGCCCGGACATCATCAAGGACCGGATTACAAGCCTTTCTACTGCGTACCTCCGTACAGTAATGTCTAACAACGAGAAAATATGAGCCTTTCGTTATCCAGGTGGCAAGTTTCTCAAGGATATTGGATTATTACTGATACCTCAACCCCAGCAGAAGTATGAAGATTCCACCCGTCTCCCCAATCTAATCCTTTATTTACACCCACCAAAAAGCCCCAAGTGTCAAGGAACATCATACAGACACCCAGTAAACACCCCAACTCTACCCGAACTACCGTCTATCACCACCACCACACCATTACCCTCTAACAAACTCTGAAGACTTTAGTGTTACACATGTCATACTAAGACTCCACCCTCCACCATCTAGCCAAACCCACCTTAATAATTAATACACGAGAATCAGACACAAAGCCATCAATCGACCAACCAGACACGTGAAACCCACCCGGTCCCGAACCCTGCATATCAGATAATCCAACCGGCGCATCTCTTTTCCATCGATAAGACAGCATACGGCAGACGCATGCAGGAGTATCCCCACCACGATAAGCGCGGAATACCCTGCCGGATGCAGCAACGTCGACGAGTCTGATCGACGGGCTGATAGCGCCAGCCGGAGGAGTCTCGGGCAGGGTCCGAGATAAGCGGATAAGCAGCGTGCTCGGGGAAGTGGGGTTGGCTTGGGTCGGGTGTAGATGTGTGGCCGATGTACGGAGGGCATCACTACCTAGTATCCTAGTATCGGTATCAGAGATGACTGGGATGAGGGTGATTTTACTTGGAGAGGTAGTTGAATTGCTGGTGGTGGGGTTTATTATGTGTTACATTTGCGGGGCTATACTATTAGGTAGGGTATGTGGTCTTGACTACGGTTTCTGGGGGAATTTTGGTTGAGATTGCTAGTGTGGGTAGATGCATTGGCACGGTTCAAAATCTTGCAGAGAAAGGGGATGTGTTTCATTCTGGTAAGTAATAATGAATAAGTCATAAATAAGGAGATTATAAGGAGAAAATAAGCAATGAATGGGTAATCTATAAGTAAAGAATAAATAAAAAAAAAAGTAAAAAAAAAACAACAACTAAAGACTAACGAGAGAATAAGGAGAGTAAGTCATGACAGTGGACTAGTCATCGGATACTTCCTCTTCATCGTTCATGCCTAAACAGTCCCACAGAACATCTTCATCGGGACATCGCTCGTCCAGGATCTTTGCGCTGGCCACGCGTTCGCGGTCCCACATGACCATGGCATACTCCCACTGGCATCGCCCACTATCAAGGGACTCCATCAGATTGAAGGAAAATTCCGGCACCGAGCGCCACACCTCTGCGACACTCGTCCGGTCTTCCCGGAAGCAGGGAAGACGTTCCGTATCATCCAGAGTGGACGGCCACGCCCCCCCGCTAACAAATTCTAGCAATGGCTGAACCAGGTGGTCCGTACACGCCTCCACCAATTGGTCAATTTCGTGTCGGAAATTCTCTGGGTGCCGACGAAGCCACTCTAGTCCCTTTTCCCTAAAGGCTTTCTGCAAGTGGTCAGTATGGGGTATATACGGGGGGAAACGGTTGACCTACCATGAAAATTCCATCGGAATGCCACGGATCGCCTGGCCTTTGCCATCGAAGGTGCTCAAAGAGTTGGTCGCTGGCTCCCTGGTCTTCCTTTAAGTGCTCACAGAAGGTGAGCATGTGTTGAAAAATACAGAGCAGCTGACTGAGTTCGACCCAACTAGGAGCCAACCTGTCAAACGGACCGCCAAGAAACCGGAATTGGTTGTCGATGAAGTTGTCTTTGTTCGAAGAGTCCCGATTGATGGCCAAGATAGTTCCTACCAAGATCCAATATATATATATAGAGCGTGAGATACGAAGTATCTCAGCTCCAGACACGGGTGCAGGGATGGGTCGGGTGAAGTACCTCCGAAACTCCGACCCACCCTCCTGCGCAACTGGCCCCAAATTGCCCAGTTCGTGTTGCCATTTTGCTAGTCGCCTTTCGGCGAAGCAATTGGCCATGAACTTTACATCCCTGTATAAGTCCAACATGATATGGGCAACCCGGGGGTCCCCGTGCCATTGATATCTCGGGCCGCTGAGCGTCTCCATTCGGACATTCAGCTGATTAAAGTCCTGCGTATCGTCCCATTTGAACTCCATCACCTCCTGGCAGAGAATGGCCAAGGGCATGAGCTCGGAGGAAATGGTGTTGGCGACAGACGATGAGATAAAGCTCAATCGGTACTCCTGAAATGAGCCGTGGAGCGCTCGGCAGGATAGAATCGCCGAGACGAGAGACTTTGTGTCTAGTAAGTCTAATATGAGATGGTGAATATTGGAGTTGACAGTATTTAGGGCTGGCTTGACCCGCTCGGGGGTGCAGGTGGGAACTTGTTCTTCAGACATCGTTGCCAGTTCGCTAATATGATAGAAAGCTGGTCTTGCATGTTGGCAAGCATGGGCATGGGTATTGGGTCTTAAATACTGCCAGGGGGTTGTAATTAAGGGGTTGGGTTTCCGACGTTGAAGGCAGCTTTGTCGGAGTCTTTCTGCGTTTGCGGTAAAGAACCTCTCCATTGTAGAGGGTGTTTCCTGTCGGGGCCGGATTATTCGACACCAGGCTTTGTCTGTCCTTTCGGGAGGATTTCACCACCAGACAAGTACCAAACCCCAAAACACTGGACCTCGTTCTCTCTACATTGGACCATGCTCTTCTGGATGTGCTCGAGTGGTGCAAGGCATCTGTAGCCTGTGGAGCAAGCGTGAGAGCATGCTGAGAATGAGATTAGGAGGAAACTCCCAACGCCTTTCTGGCCAGGCTACAGCGGATGCTGCCCCTATAAACAACTTTCGGATCATAACTTTGGTTGACGACTGACCACCGAGGCAAAAAGGGATATCCCCGCCTCAGTGTCTGCGCAGGGGAAGAAGGGCCATCGAACGGTGTTGGATATACGCCCATCATCTTTATTCGCAACCCAGAGACAAAGACGGCCTCCTGTGCCGTGGGATCATCGGGCTCGAATGGGGCGATCAGACGGTACCTGGAGGCGCCGAGATGTCTTTGTCTCGACTCTAAAACGGGATCCCTCTGCACCTGGAGCTGGGTCTTCTCCGACAAGCCGAGTACAAAGGACTCTACTTCTGCGGAGACAATGGTTGTGTCGTCGGATAGACCCGAGGCCCGGCCTTCCCCGGAGGCGATTGGCGGAGCCATGCTGCAGAGGAAGCCGATCCACTGCCTCGACCTAGTTCCAGGAAGGAGGGATTCTGTTTGTTGGACGATGGAGCTGCCCAGTGTTAACGGCGTATAGCGAGGAATATAGTAGTTAGATGTCGGGATATTGCAGTATCCTTGAACCTCAGGGTCTGGAGTCTGGAATCTAGACCGAGGACACTGGATATAGAGTAGTCGAGTGGGGTAGGTCCACACTTGAAAGATGTTGATGGGGAAGGGAAGAGAGAAGAGGGAAGAGAGAAGAGAGAAGAGAGAAGAGATGCCCCGATCCCGGCCGACGCACGATAACGGCCCTCCCCGCCTCCCCGATAAGGCGCCCGGGATCGGCCCCAGAAGTATGCCCGGCGATAAATAGTAAACCGTAAATACTCACCACCACCACCACCACCATCCTGTCAACCACATCATGCTGCATCCTCGCTCCCTCGTCCTGGCCGTGCTGCCCCTGCTGCTGCTGGCCGTGCAGCAGCCCGTCACCTCGACCGCCCAGCTGCAGACCCTGCTGGCCTCATGGCTGCCCGCCCCGCTGCACCATGTCGTGCTGGCCCACCGGCCTCGCATCACCCTGGCCCAGGGCACCCTGGTCGGCACTGTCCTGACCGACTCGCTCAACCACCCGGTCGACGCCTTTCGCGGCATCCCGTACGCCCTCCCCCCGACCGGCGATCGACGCTTCCGCCGTGCCGTCGCTCTCAACGCCTCCGACGCCATCCTCGACGCCAGTGAATTCGGCCCACGGTGTGTCCCGTCCGTCTCCACAATGGAAGCCTGCTAATGAGCAGATGCCCGGGCAAACAACTGCTCAATCCCAAAGACACAGGCGGCAACGAGGACTGTCTCACCGTCAACGTCTTCCGACCCCGTGGCGCGCACGGCAAGCTGCCCGTCGCCGTGTACGTCCACGGGGGCGCCTACAACCGCGGCACGGGTAGGTCATCCCCCATCCCACGCGCGATCCAGCTAACAGACCAGCCTCGATGCACGACACGGCCTCGATGGTCGGCTGGTCCGATGAGCCGTTTGTCGCAGTCAGCTTCAACTACCGGTACCTCACCTATCGTCCGATCCTTGAATCAGACTAACAGCACCAGCATCGGCGCCCTCGGCTTCCTCCCCTCGACCCTAACCGCCCAAGAAGGCATCCTGAACCTAGGTCTGCACGACCAGCTGCTTTTATTCCAATGGGTCCAAGACAACATCGCCCCGTTCAACGGCGACCCGTCCCAGGTCACCCTGATCGGTCTCTCTGCGGGAGCACACTCCGTATGCCCCCCCCCCTCCCCAAATTTCACCAAGCCAAGCCAAATCCCACACCCCACCCCTCTAACAAACCCAACAACCCAGATATCCCACCACATAACCAGCCCGCACACCCCGCTCTTCCACCGCGCGGTAATCGAATCCGGCTCAGCGCTCTCCCGCGCCGTCCACCCCTACAACTCGACCCTCCACGAGACACAATTCGCCGACTTCCTCACCCTCACAAACTGCACCTCCACCTCCCCTGCCCCCATCCTCCCCTGTCTACGCTCCCTCCCTTCCTCCACAATAACCAGCGCCTCCTTCGCCGTCTTCGACAAATACAACCCCTCCGTGCGGTGGGCCTTCCAACCCGTCATCGACCACGACCTAATCCCCACCCGGCCCATCACCGCCTGGCGATCCGGAAAATGGAACCACATGCCCATCCTAACCGGCTTCAACTCCAACGAAGGGACTTACTACGTCCCCCGCACCATGAACGCCTCCGCCGAATTCTCCGAATTCTTCCACGCGCTCCTCCCCGCATATTGTGAGGCGGACATCGCCCAAATCGAGGCCCTCTACCCCGACCCGGACAAATACCCCGCCTCACCCTACACGGAAACCAGACCCCTCCCGCTCGGAAACCAGTTCAAGAGAGTGGAGGCCGCGTACGGGCACTACGCGTATGCGTGCCCCGTCCGCCAGACTGCCGCCCTGGCAGCGCAGTTCCAGGACGAGCCGGTGTGGCTGTACCGCTGGGCAATGAACAAGACTGTCCTCGGCGGAGCGAACCACGGCGACCAGATGGAGTACGAGACCTACAGTCCTGCCGTTAGAGATCTCGGGCAAAGCCAGGAGGACTTGGCGGCGACGTTCCACGACTTTGTGGTCAATTTTGTGGTCTCGGGAGATCCGAACGGGCCGCGGAGAGAATCCCATCAGGATCTTAAACGCGATGGGCATGGGGATACAGGAAAAAAGGAGAGGGTGAGATGGGAACCCTTTGGTGGTAAGCCCGGAGATAAGTCCGCAGGACAGAAACAGATCATGGTCTTCGGGGAAGGCAATGATGAGCGCGCGGGTGGTGGGCACGCGGGCGTTGTGGCGAGGATGAGCGAGGATAGTTGGGCGAGGGAGGAGTGTGGGTTTTGGGATGGCAGGAGTGGGATCTCCGATTAGATTTTGGTTTAACTTCACGCGTTCAGTATATGAGGTATTTCGGGTGGGGAGAGATGGATTCGTGGGAGATGAATGGGGTAGAGGGGGTGCATAGTATTTGGGAGGGGATGGCGAAAGTGTAAATATGGAATATAGCGGTGGGTTGTTGTTTAGTGTGTGGTAGGTACATAGCCTTGAAGATGTATCCAGACTGCCTTGGGCTAGGATGATACGGTTAACAAAACCAGTCGGTTTGATTTAGAACTACCTCAGACACAATAGACAGATGACAGATGTAATGTAGGCAGTAAGACCGAACATTCCATTCCATTCTATATGTTGAATATAGTCTACTCTTCCTACCAGGCCCAACCTAGACCCGGTCAAGTACCGCCAAGTGGCATACTCATGGCATAGCATAGCCCCAGACAGACAACTACCCGAAATCCCAAATCCAGACATACTAACTGACCTACCAAAATACCAACCCAACAAACACATCAAATATCAAACAAAATACCCACCAACCAGCTAAACACCAGATCCCTCAGAGCACAAACTATACTTGCCTCGACAATTCAAAGCAACCGGATTCTCCCGATAAGCCGGCCCCCCTTGCCCGTCGAGATCCGCCTTGACGAGCAGCGCAATAAACCGCGAGAAATATCGCGAGTGGCCTGATGTTCCGGAGAGGAACCAGATGTTGCTGTCTATGTTTTATTATGTTGTTAGTATGTATCGCGTATTCGGTAAGCAAACGGGCAGATGGATGTAAACTTGTTTCACGAGGAATAAGCAAACAAATGATAGATGTAATCCGGGATAAGCGAGCCGGCTCGATTAGAAGAAGAAGAAGCAAACAGGCATGATCGAGAGAAGCAAACATACAGTAGTAAGTAAAATAACACACACATGCAAGATATAAATGATATTTAGAAAAGTAAAAGGGGTAGGTGAGGTGACGTACGTAAACTGGGCCTGAACGCCCCCCTGAGCTCGCCTTCCTTATCGAGACCCCAGGAGTCGTCCACGCCGTTGTACACGTCCTCTCCGAAGAGGGTGCGCACGGTGTCTCGCACGTTCTGCTTGAAGCCTGTAGCGAAGACTACCACGTCGGCGTGGAGGTGCGTGTCGTCGTCGAAGAGGAGGCCTGTGGGTGTGAAACTGATCGGGTGACTCGTGGATTTTATTTTTACCTTTTTTTTTTTTTTCGTTAGCATTAGAGTTGGAGCTGGGAGCAAGTGCAGGCTTGAAGAGTGTGGGTACTGACCAGCCCGTTGACGATGTTGTCACAGTTCCCCACGTCGAGGTAGTGTCCCCCGTATCGCTCGTGGACGTGGGCAAAGACGTCACCGCTGCGGTCGACTCTGAACCCGGTACGCTCGAGCGCGTCGAATCGCTCGGGGTTGCGCTCGATTTGGCTGCGGATGTGGTGGCGGGAGAGGTGTCAGTTTAGGGCCAGGGGGTTGGAGTATTGGTGCCGGTCGGCGATGAGGCCGTTCGCTGGGTTGCTGTTAGGTTTTCTGCAGGGGTACTAGGGCAGGGGACGCACTGGCTCGTTTCGGCATGTACTCGACGGGGATGATGCCTGTCGGGTTAGTGATATGGAACCAATCTGTCAAACAAACTACTCGACTGAAAAGTGTCCAGACGACCCAGTAGTAGGGTGTAAATGCTTGATATAATGGAGCAGTGGCTTACAGGTCTGACTGCGTTGGATCATAGTCACCGACTGCAGCCCTGTCTCGACCATGTCTTTCGCGACGTCATGCGCTGTTCTGTTAGACAGGGATAGCTCTGATAGAAAGGGGAACTTACCTGAGTTGGCAGATCCGATGATAATGGCTCAGGTCTGGTGGGGATGATCTCACTCACCTCTCCGGGGTAATGAGGTCGGACAGGCTCATGGCCTCCAGCTCCCACAGCCATCACGGCGTGAGTGCAGGTGATTACCCTGCGGGTTTGGTCGTGAAGCAGATGCAGAGTCCATTTGTGTTTGTTGGCATCCCAGGATCCGGAGGTTAACCCAGTGGAGAAGCAATGTTCTGTGACGTTAGCTGAGATTTGCGATGAAGGCTGAGAGTCGTACGATTGAGTATTTCTCAGCCCACGCTCGGTACCCTTGGGCCAGGTCTTGTCTGCTCAAGAACTCGGGGTACTCATCGGTGAAGGTGCGCCCGAAAGGCAGGTGGGAGCTCTCGCGGGGAGTATGCACTGCCTTATCAGCGACGATATGAGAAGGGGTTGGCACACACATTTCATGGACTCGTAGCGTTGGAGCCAAGACTCCCCCACTTGAGGTACTTTGTCAACCACCAGGTACGACACGCCCAGTGCCTGGAGCCTGCCAGCGACACTCAAGCCGGATTGTCCACAACCAATCACCACACATTCATAGTCAGCGCTGTCCTTGGTGATTGGGAGCGGCTGCGGATCATCCACGTTTGGGTGGTCTATAAAACCCTCCAGGATAGTCCGCAGCAGCCAGACCTTCCAGCCGTTCTCCGGAACCAACGAAACCCAGCCCGAGCACGTGGCCGTAGGAGCAGCCTTGGTCTCAAAGGTAAAAGGCACTTCGATCCATCCCAGCCCCGCAGCTGGACGGACCACGCGAGCAGCCCCAGGATTCAGCTGAAAGGCGTGCGCCTGGCGAGCCAGACATCGCTCCGTCCACGCCACAGCGACAGCCCCCGAGTAAAACGTCCGGAAAGTGCCTGTCAGCGCAACGCTATCTCTCCACACGGCGTCTGACGTGACATCATCCGACCCCAAGGCTCCGAGGGTGGCGAATTCCCTGGCCACGGCGGCTACATCGATGCCATCGGGCAAGTTGGATTTCGGCAGAAAGCAAGGCAACGTGGGGAGAACAGTCGACGCCATGGTTATATGACAAGGCTTGCGACAGGCTGCTAATTCAACGAGCTGAGTGTGGTCGCCAACTCAGCGTGTCCCTTGCGTCGGAGGATAACCACCCTCCTCCGAGATGACTGTTGGCCGCATGCCCCATCCCAATCGGATACGAGCGGGGTGTTGGCGGCGCCCCCATCGCCATGAGGCTATCCTATAGTAAGTACATCATCACAGCATGGGTATAGAAGCCGGCTAGCAGAGGCTAAGAGCCCTAACGATGCACGTCAGTTTCATCTCTTAAAATAATCCTCCCTAATTAACACCCCGGTCGCGCAACTTACCTAGCGCCGGCTGCATCTGGTTATAAATATCCCAGATACAGTAATTGACTACACCCGACCAACAGGTTCTATCTCTGGAACTGCCACAAATAACCCGCCTGTCCGTTCGGGGGATATTAATAGGATTTTGTTCAGCGCCCGCCAATCACACCCCCAGACAAATCCCAACTGGTTGGTCGCGACACTTTACTGGCACAGCCCTCGGCTGAAATCACCCAGTGCTGAGGCCCATGCGTGCATGCTATTCATGTGGCCAGGCAAACATCCACGAGCCGCGCGGGTTAATATCGTAAATTAAATAAGGATCTACTGGCAGTAGACCTGTATAAAAGCACCATGGGACCAGCCTTGGTCCACCACATAGCCATTGTTTGCGCAGCATGACCGCCATCGAGTACCCTTCCGCCTCGGTCCCCCCTCGCGAAGCTGACAGAGACTCGATGGTCGACATTATGAGGGAGTTGGAGCCGATCGACGACGCAGACAAGATCAGGGAGCGATTGGAGCATGTAGTGCGACTGTACAACGCCGGCAAGCCGCTGTTTCCCCGCACCCTTCTGGAAGATCTCAACCGGCAGATCGAAGAGGGGAAGGAGGAGGTCCGGATCGAGGATCTAGATGACGTTCCGAGCACCTATAGCCTCGGGGTTCCCGCGCTGTGCTCGGATTTCGCGTGAGTCGCATGTCATCCACATGGCCGTGCTAACTGGAGCAGCACCACGTACTGCATCGGGTACACGAGCATCCAGCTGCTTACCCATGTGCGCCCCTCCTTCCCGACCATGATCCTGAGCGACCAGGCCCCCGTGTCCATCTTGTATACCCACTACCCCAGTGTCCCCGCCAGCACGCTCGAGGAGGTCCGTGGCGCATTCGGCAAGATCCGCGGCCATTGGGAGGAGAGTGAGACGTGTCAGGAGCTGACCAGCCATCTGTCCACGATGAAGGCCTCCACCCGTATCCAGAAGATCGTCGCGTTTGGTCTGGGCACTTTGGCCAAGGTGCAGAACGGACGCCTGTCGACCCGCTCGTATGTTCAGCACGCCGCGATCCGAAGCATGGTGACGGCCCTGGCAGATGTCGACGGGGAGGAGATCCAGTGTTATGCGCAGGATCCGTGGTACGACGAGATGGACGTGGCGTTCCTGGGGAGCATTGGAATCACGGTGGTGAGCGATCCCAAAGGGTTCCTGGAGATCGACGAGTCGACGCTGGTGTTTTCGGTGTGTCCCAATGTGCCGGTCAAGCAGATTGTGGCGGATGTGCGATGGCCGGGCGCGATGATCTGGAACACGGTCAGCGAGGGGGAGGAGACGAAGCAGTGGAAGAAGCGACTGAGGAGCGGCGAGGAGTTCTGGCTGGGGTGAGTCTCGCTCTCGTCTTCACGTGGCGGCGCAGGTACTGACAGCAGCGGCAGGCCCCTGATCACCGACCCGGACTCGCCGCGCGTGTGTGACATGGTCCGCCATTACACCAGGGTGCCTCTGCGCGACCCGAAGGACTACTTTGGGGACCTGAGCATCTACGTGAAGTGAGTGATGGGATCAGCTCGGACTCTATTGTGATGTTATGTGACAAAACTACTTTGACTGGCTTCCTGGACATGGGGTCCAACCCAGTGCGGTATATATTTGTTCCAGTCGCATAAGCAGCGATGTTCGGTAAAAATCCCTTCCAGAGATGTAGACATACCTCCTATGTAGCCCGGCGCAGTATCGAAGAAGACTGGTGCGAACGCGATGCGATGCGATGAAACCATCGCTGGAAACTGAAGCGGCGGCTCGACTCGCCAGCGGAGGCACTTCTGCACGGCGATTGGCCCGGAGCCCCAACGGACCAGCGCAGAGGGCCGAATGATTGGCCCAGGGTGCCTGGCAGCCGCAAGGGCGGGACACCGCGCTACCCCGATCGGGAAAGGCCGCGGCGGACGGGCCTCCCATCCCCTCCATTCTCTCCTCATTCTCTCTCACTGTCTCCCTTGGCGGGCTGAGATGTCGGATGTGAAACGAATCTGCCCTCTGTCGCGCGATCTATCGACCCGAGTCAGTCGACTAAAGGTGAGGTTCATCGGCGTCGCGCTATGGAATCCCTCGCTGCTTATGTCCCGAGCAATTTGCTTTACACCCAGGAGACCTTATCCAGATACCAGTGGGGCGGGTCGTGGGCGGGCAGCGTGAAGTCATAGATATAGATTACCACGTCGGAGTGGGTGGTATTGTTGAAGAATCTGTTCCATTAGAAAGAACCTTGCAGAGCTGGAAGCGAGTACGCCCACGTATTTAGAGGAGTGAGCTCTGAGAGGGCGACCATTGGGAGTAAGGCTTCAAGATGTCGGTGTTGATATATCTCGGATGGAGTTGGAACATGAATACGATATTGGATTGACGAGCAATGATAGAGCGAACGTGTATCAGCGAGTGTGGTGGCTGTCTGGGAGAAGAGACGAGGGGGGAGGAGAGGAGAGAGGCGATGGAGGCGGCGTGACCTCCCTCAGGCGAGTCCCCTGACTTCCTAACCAGGAAGGCCCGCCCATTCACATCCAGACTGCAGTGCTGCACTTCTACCAAGCACAATCACAGTGAAAGCACGTCATAACCTACTCTATAAATCACACATCTATTTTATAGCATCATGAACTGACACACCCTTCACCCTCAATGCAGGAACCCACATGTCCTCCAGTGCCGGATATAGCGACGCACCACCTCATCATCCACCGGCTGAAGAGCTCGTAGCGCTGCGGAGCGCTGCCTTGCCAGCTCGGTGTCTAGCAGCAACCCCCCACATGACATGCGCTCGAAGTTCTCCCCCAGCCAGTCGGCCATCACGCAGGCAGGATTATCCTCTCGGGTCCCAGGGAAGGCCTTCACTCGATGGATCCACTCCGGGAATGGAATAATGTTGTCCGGTGGGATATTCAGCTCCTGAGCCAGCAGCCTGATCATCTCTGGCCACGGCTGTCGAGCGGCGTTATCGACATGGTATATCGGATGCGATGTCTCAGCGAGCACAAGATCGGACAGTGTCGCTGCTACATCGTCTACAGGTGTCCAGGATAATACCCCACTCAGGTCAGGCAAGATCTTCAGTGTTTGTGCGGATTTCACCACGGCGGGGAAGTGCTCCGCGGCGTTCCAGTATCCGCTGGTGGACGATCCCGCGATTTGACCGGGTCGCACCACCATCGCATTGAAGAGGTCTGGATACTGGCCCAGAGTTTGGTCGAGAACCTGCTCGCAGATGAACTTGGCTTCGCCGTAGCCGTTCGTGAGAACATAATCGATTGTGCTGCGTTCTTCTGGAACGATTGCCTCGCCAGTCACTAACGGGCGATGACCAACCGTGCTGATAGAGGAGATGAGTTGGAACCCAATGCGATTTGATCGGGTAGACGCGATGTTGCGGGCGAGGTCTACTAGGTTTCTCATCATGCGGAACTGTGGCTCGAAGCCGGACAGACCTCGAAGGCCGTTCATCGGCCAGGCGTTGTGGATGATGTGCGTGACGGTCTTTTTGAGGAACTCGTATTGCCCCTTGGGTAGGCCTAAACATGGCTCTGCTCCGTCCGTTTCAAGGACGGTCAATTTTTCTAACTCTTCCTGCATCAGAAGTATGCCACGCTCAGCGAGAGCTTTCTTCTGTCGTTCTAGGGGCCCTTGCGTTCCCTGTCGGTTGACGCAGATAACATGCTGGACGGTCGGCAGTCGAGCAAGATGGGCAACAAGATGGCTCCCCAAGCTTCCTGTGGCCCCGGTAACGAGCACGCCGGTGGGTCCTGTTGCATATTCGCCGACTGCATTAGGGGCAGTGAAGCCTTCTCCAGTGCGTTGAACATATTCGTCGGTGGCTCTCCCACGAGCTGCGTTGTCAATCCCGGTCAGTAGATCCCCACTCTCTGGTTTCGGCCCCAGTGGCATTCGTGCGCTTTGCTCTCCGGTTGCTGTCGCAAAAAGTACGCGTTGAACACTGACTTCTGGGGAATACCCGTCGGTCCAATCCACATGGCCATACCCAACAGCATGCAGGTCCATTTCCCACCGCTGCTCCCCGGTGATGGCATGCGTACGCCCATCGTTGAAGACCCACCATCCACGGAGGAGACCAAAGACAATATCAATGGCGAACTGCGGTCTAGTCATCTCCAACATCAAAACTACGCCGTCAGGACGCAATGCCCTTCTCATATACCCCGTGGAAACCTGCAGATTCGAGGTCGCGTGCACGGCATTGCTAGCGATGATGATATGTTGGGTCCCGATCAAATCGTCGGCAGGGGGCTTCTCGATATCGTGTACTCGATACTGTATAAACGGATAGTCCTTCCAGCGGCGACGAGCTTGAGCCAGGAACGCGGGCGAGATGTCGGTGAATGTATACTCCACGGGAATGCCCAGCTTCGCAAGCCCGGGAAGCAGCCACTTCGTGCCGCCACCCGTGCCAGCACCCATCTCGAGGATCTTCAACGGTCCTGATCCACTGCCGAGTTTGTGCGCCAGACGTTGGATAAAATCGAGCATTTGCTTGTATCCGGTGACATTGTGGGACTCATCGCCGTACATCCAGGACACCAACTCTTGGCCTTCGCGGGTCCCGAAGATGAGCTGCAGGCCATCCTGCTCGCCGCGCAACACAGCTGCCAGCTTGCTTCCTGTATAAAACGCAAGCTTGCTGGTACCGGAGAACTCGGGGTATGTCTCGCCAATATCTTCGAGGATTCTGGCACTCGACCGACTGGTCCAGGCAATTCCGGTGCGGATCGCGGCTGTCCCTTGCAGGTCCACCAGTCGGGCTTCTTCCAGCCGTCGGTAAAGGTAGTCGACCAGCTCTGTATGCTGGGGATCGTGGGATATGCGCTCCAAGCGCTGGCCCCGCGTCGCTGTACGAATAGGCGAGCCCAGCGTCTCGAACGCCTCAAGGGTCATAGTAACGCACAGCTGCATCTGGTGCGGGTTGAAGTTGTGCACCCGCCCGCTGCAGTTATTGTCTGATAGAAATTGATCCGTCAACGCCTTTGTCTCTCCAAAGGCCTCGAGAACTAGCCCATATGGGAGCTGCAACCCGTCCATGTCCGTACCGATGCTAGTGATGGACTCTGTGGCAGGCGTCCCGGCGGACTCTCGGTCGCCTTCGCTATCCGAGGCTGTGCTATCGCTCTCTGCCGTCTCATCCTCCCCCATCGCCCGTTGCACTGCGCGGACCAGATCACGGAAGGTCTCCGCCTCCATCAGATCCGTCGTAGGCAGGGCGCAGCCGAACGCCTCCTCGAGCTCGCGCGCCATCTCCATTGCCATCAGCGAATCCACCCCCGAATCCGCAAGATTGTTGTCATCCCGCACCTCGCTGGGATCGACGGCACAGAAGTCGGCCACCGCCGCTTTGATGCGCGCTGGCAGGTCCGATTTTTGTTTCTTTGTCTCCACCGGTTTTACTTCGGCAACTGTCTTCGAACTCTTTTCGGGGCATGAATCCTCCAGTTTTGCAGTCGCGCTTGGATTTAGCTTACTCAAAATCTTACAGAAGATTGCTTTGGGCACGCGGGAATACTGCATCCCGATGAAGACTTCCACCAGCTGACCGCTACTCGGATCAAAGACAAAGATGTCGCTGGTATAGAGCCCGTCGGAGCGCTCATGTTTCGCGAGAACATCCCACGTTTCCGGACGAGGCGTGCTCGGATCGGCGTACATTGGGGCCCGCATCCATTGCTCCATCCCGCTGGCAATATAAATATCGGACGGCGATCGGTCCGTCATGCAGTTGACCCAAAACCCACCCACTTGGCTGAACGAGTCAGACAGAAATGTATCCGCCCAGGTCTCACCGGAATACTTTTTCACCACCCACCCGGCGGACTCGTTGCCTTTTCCGACCAATTTTCGCACCCCGCGGTATGGTTCAGCATAGTCGACTACCTCGGCAAAGTAACGATAGATGCTACGTCCCTGCAGGACGTCTTCGACGGATGGGTCGTTGAGGAGATCGTGGCAGTGCTGATGGCTGATCAGACGGCTATAGCGAGCGAATTCCGCCCGTAGCGTGGGATGGTCAGGAGAGAACATCTCGACCTGCGCGGCACAATGGACGGTTTGTGAGCGAGCTCCTTTCTGACGGTCCTCACTGGTGTATTCGACATCCCAGATGGTCTTTTCTTTGTTCTGTGCATGCAGTATGATGAAAACGTCGCGACTTTCATCCAGTCCAAGGGGCGCCTCGCTAGTGACATTTTTCACACGGGGAACCTTGTCCTTCCCCTCGGGTAGGCTTCGGAGCGTCTCGACGACGTTGTCAAGCATGAGTGATGCCGGAGCGAGCGGGGCTGTCTGAGCACCGATATGACCCGACAATGCCTCGATGTACGCTTTGTGGGCAGTGTTGATGCGGAACTTAGCGACCTGGTTTTTGTCATACCCGAGGAACATGAACTTCTGGTTGTCTTTTACTTCAGACTCAGGGGCAGCTGGTAGCGGTTTGTTGTCCATCCAGTGCCGGCTCTTCTCGAACTGGTACGGCGGCAGAAGCAACAGTTTGTAGTCGGGTGTCTGCGAGCCGTGATGAGCCCAGTATGTCGCCGACACGCCCTCCTTCCATAGCGCCATAGTGGTATCGGTCAGACTCTGCACCCCGTTGTCTCCAGTGATATTGATGGCGTGGAAGTGGTGGTTGGCTGTTTCTAGTGCGCGACTGGCCATCAGGGTGATGGTCGAGCTGGATCCCGCCTCTAGCCATACGCACGGTCCATGTTGCGCCGCGAGTCGTTGAACGGCATGGCTGAAATAGACGGGACTGCGGAGATGATCGGCACCGATGGTCGCAGAAACCGCCGCAGTCTCCTCTGTCGCACGTTCCAGGTGGATGACCGGCTCGTTGAGGGTCAGGTCGTGGGTGATCTGCCGCAGCTCACCCATCAATGGCTCGACGAGCGTGCTATGGAAGGCATTCGTCACGTCCAGCCGCTTGTAGCGGAGATGTGACGGCGCCAGGGCGCGCTGCGCGGCGTCAATAGCGATGGTGGCACCAGCCAGGGTGAAGCTACGCGGACCGTTGAAGCAGGCGATCGTCGCGGGAGCCACGCCGGGAGGAACCGTCTTGGCCGACTCGACCAACAGGCTCTCCACCTCCACGTGATCGCCATCCACCGCAATCATTCCCCCGGGGTCAGCGCCCCAGCTATCACGGATCAGGGTAGCGCGGCGGATGATGAGCACCAGCGCATCTTCCAGCGACAGCACCCCGGACACGCACATGGCCGTCAGCTCGCCAAAGCTGTGCCCGACCACGGCCGCAACAGACACCCCGCAGTCGATCCAGGAGCGGGCGCAGGCATATTGCATGGAGAAGAGCTGGGTCTGCAGCTGGACCTGGTCTGCGATCGGAGTGCGCTCGAAAATGCCCGGATAAAGGCTGCCATGGCCGAGGGATTCAAGCAGGCGGTTGCATTCATCCAGATAGCCACGCAGCACCCGCATGCTGTCATATACCGCGCGGTCCAGTCCCACAAACTTCGACACCTGTCCTCCGAAGCACAATACGACTGCCGGGGCGGGCTTTTTCAGGCGGATGCACTTGGTCGTGTCGCCTTCAATCACTGCAGACAGGTTTTTGTCGAGGTCCATAGTTGACTCGCAGCTGAACACAAGCTGGCAGTCCAGAGTGGGATTCGACTGCCGAGCTGCATTGAAGGAGATGTCCGCGAGAGAGATGGTGGAGCGTCCGAGAAACTGGCGGAGGCGCCGTGCGTAGTCGCGCAGGCGGGCCTCATCCAGACCGCAGATCCGGAAGGGAAGGGCCAGGCCGGAGTCGTGAATCGTAGACGACAGCCTCGTGACAGGAGACTGAGTGATGACCATAGAGGCGTTCGACCCGCAAGCCCCGTAGTTGTTGATCAATGCAGCACGGTAATCCACCTTCCACGGCTTCAGCTGCGTGGAAATCTCAATCTGGTCATCTGCAGACGCCTGAACGTAGGGGTTCAACGTCTGGAAGTTGGGCTGCGGAGGAATCTTGCCCTCCTGGATCATCAGCAGCACCTTGACCAGGGCAATCATCCCGGACACTCCCTCCGTGTGTCCGACCAGTCCCTTTACCGACCCCAGGGACAACGGTCCACTCCTCTGCGGACCGCCCATGACCTGTTTCACACTGCTGTATTCCGCCGGGTCGCCCGCCTGCGTGCCGGTGCCATGGGCCTCGACGACGGAGATGTCGCGGGGATGGATGCGCGCCCGTCGGGTGACTTTCTCGAACAGACCGGCCAGTGATGGCGCGTGGGGAACCACGATGGGAGTGGAGTTGTCGTTCTGCTCGACGGCGGTCCCAGCGATGGTGCCGAGGATGGTGTCGCCGTCGGCCAGCGCATCGGTCATTTTTTTGATGAAGACCGCCGCGAAGCCCTCACCCCGACAGTAGCCATCCGCCTTGGCATCGAAGGGCTTGCAGGGACCCGTCGGGGACAGGAACGACGCGCCGTGGAGGTTATCGAAGGCCAGCGGGCTGGCGATTGCATTGGCGCCCCCGACCAGCGCAGCTTTGCAGTCACCATTCAGGATCGAGCGGCACGCATGGTGCAGCGCCACGGCGGAGCCAGAACACGCAGTATCAATACACAGTGCCGGACCATGCCACCCGAAGTAATGGCTCAGTTTACCCGCCATGAAACTACGCAGCAGCCCGGTAGCGGCATAGGCAGTAGCCGGGTGGCAGTTGACGTTGTGCTCGTAGTCGACGGTGCAGGAGGTGACATAGCATCCGATATTCTTATCCACATTCTTCCTGTGGAAATACCCCGACTGCTCCAGCGCCTGGTAGGCCACCTGCAGGAGCAGCCGTTGCTGCGGATCCTGGGACATGACCTCGCGGGGCACCTTCTTGAAGAACTTATGGTCGAAGGCATCGATATCGCGGACAAAATTGCCGAACCACGGCCGGGTGGCGTCGGGTCGCCAGGGGGTCTCGTAATCCCTGTACCGCTCGGGGGGCATCTCCTGGTGCTGGGACTGGCCCGAGCACAGCAAGTCCCAGAACTCTTCGAGGTCGTCGGCGCCCGCAACGCGACAGGCCATGCCGACGACGGCGATGTCGTCGTCGTAGACCTGCGTTGACTGCAGGGTGCGGGGGAAGTCATCGAGGTGGAGATCGGCGTAGTGCACGACGCGAGTGGTGCGCTGGCGCATGAACGATGGGGGCACGCAGCGCTCGCGGCCGAACTCGACGATCACGGCAGCAGGGTTTTCGAGGTGGACGGCGTGGAAGGTCTGATACCACATGCACTGGTGGGAGAGGACGGACTGCAGGACGAGCTGGTGCAGGGGGCCCGTGCGGACAGGCTGGCTGGCGATGTTTGTCCAGGTGCGGCGGACCAGCTGAGAGGCATCCGGCAGCTGCAGGGCCGGGTCAGCCGCGCACATCTCGACCAGCGCGGCGACTCTCTTCTGATGACCGGCCCAGTGGTAGCGCCCATTGAAGTCGAGGTGATAGGCCGAGAAGCCCGCGGCCTGCAGCGCCTGCTGCAGCGGGAGAAGGCTGGCCCGGCGGGTCATGATCGTCACCCGGTTCGCATCATACCGGACGGTGATGTACGTCTGCTGGTCAGCAAGCCCCCATCCCTAAACTGGCGGAAGAACGTACCTTGGGGTATTGCTCTAACACAGCATCCAACTTCCCCTCCATATCCGGACTCTTCCAGACAGTCGAGAGGGAAGTATACTTCTGCTCACGCTCCTGGGCATCCCCCATTCCCCCCAGCAGAATCGCCAACCTAATCCCAACAGCGCCATACATGCGCAGCTGGCGGCGGTTTGTGACACTCCCTGCGACCGCCGCACTAAGAAACCCAATACAAAACCCCACAATATCAGCCACGGGACTGTCCTCCCCAACCACGCCCCCGGCCTTATACCCCTGGTCCGTCAAATACAAATACCGCTCAAACTGCATCAAATGGTGAATAACAAACAGCGGCGCATGCTGCAAATACGGCAGCGGGAAACACTCCTCGGACACATCCTCCCCGGTCCGAAACCACCGATTCAGGTCACTTAGCAGCTGCGCACCGGGGACCGCCCCTAACTGGGGCACATAACGGGTCGCTGTGCGCCAGTAGACAGGCAACTCAGCCAGCACGTCCAGCACCCAGTGATTGTCCGGATCATCGAGGATAGTGCGCCGGAGGAGCCGGAACGCGTCGGCGTCGAAGTTCAGCGACTGGCACCCGAAGAGCAACACGGTTTGCATTCCGGGGGCGGGCAGCTGCGCGGGTGTGGTCATGGCGATCATCCGGTGTCGGCTTTGGTCTGGTGGGCCTGGGTGGGGTGGGGGCCAATGAGACGGGGGGCTATTTAGCTAATCTGATCGGCTGTCATAGAGTGGAACGGAGCCTTAAGGGTCAGTCAGGCAGTCTGGCTGGGTGTCTGTTTGGGAAGGGAAGGAAGGGCTCGGGCGGAGTTCGTGCGTCGGGCTATCTCTTCGGCTGGGATGGGTGGGTTTAAGATGCGGCTGGTTGCACAGATGGGTTGGGCTGGGGATGAGGATACGGAGTTATTGTCGAGAATTTGGAGTCCGGTAGGAGAGAAGAATAGAGGTCGGTGAGAGACTGGATGGGTGCAGTGGTATAGGGGTGTAGGGGGGTATATAAGGTAGGATATAAGGAGGAGATGGTAATGATGTGAGGTGTTGTCGTTTTCTATTAGATATGAAATTATTATGTGCGCAATGTGACACCTATATCAGCTCCAGAATTTGAACCGGCCCCAGTACCCATCCGTCAACGCCATTCATCTGGTGGTAAAGCGAAGGAAGGCCTTCCACTGATCGCAAAACACCGTCGTCTCCTATCGCCATCTCCTGAAGAGATAGCACCATCTCTCTGCGAAAAGAACGGTCCCCAAAGCAGACAGACTCGGTTCCATACCCATGGAACAGTGTGAGTCTGCCAGCCAGAGAAGACCAGAGACAATAACCCAGTACCCAACCAACAAAACCCAATCCAGAGAACCCTCACCACAGGCAAAGAACCCCCCCCCCCCTCAAACCCCCTCTTAAAAAAAAAGCAGACTCATCTCCAACCCATCTCATCTGATCTAACCCCCCACCACCCCTTCCCCCAACAATCCAATCCAACCCATCCTCAACCCCAGAGCAAACCAAACCAACCGAGAGAAAGAGTGTATGTGGAAAGAAAAGCGAACGTCATACCTCCCCCTCTTCCTCAACCCCAACCCCAACCCCCACCATCCCCATCCCCATCCCCACAGCTCCCACGGAAGAAGGAATTGGCCCCGAAGACATAGAAACAGACACCGGAACCGGATTCTTGACGCGCTCCAGATCCTGGAGACACTCGAGCAGCTCCTGGACCATGACGTCGAAGGAGGCGTCGAGGTAGCCGTGCGCGGAGAAGAACTCGGTGCACATCATGAGGGGGATGGGGGTTAGGGGGTGAACCTTTTTTTTTTTTTTTTCATTTGTTAGCGTCTGGTTTGACTTTGGGGTGTGAGAGTGAGGGGTTGGGTGAGTGGGGTGGAGGGGGGAAGGGTAGGAATGGAATAATGGGGGAAGGAAGGGGAAGAGGGGTGGGGGGTTGGGATTGGGAGAGGGGGGTATAGACGTAGAGACGTAGAGACGTAGAGACGTAGAGACGTAGAGACGTAGAGACGTAGAGATGGAGGGGAGGAGGGTAAGAGTGGGGGGATAGTTCTGGGGGTGGAAGCGGCGGTGGTCTTAGGGAGTCTGGGGGCGCTGATCCCCGGGGGGGGGGATACACCCTGGAAGACATCCCCGGGACGTAACAGTTCGGGGCGGGTGGGTGCACCGGGGCATGCTACCGCACTCCAAACTCCAGTTCCACTCCCATTCCCACTCACACCCCCTAAACCACCCCACTACCCCCA
>KZ826159.1:0-12888 GCA_003184645.1 Aspergillus ellipticus CBS 707.79
CCCCCCCCCCCCCCCAACTCACCCAACCGACATACTAACCAATCCCTCTTCTCCTCCCCAACAGAGCTCGAAAATGCCATCCAGCTAATCGACCCGCAACGCGACGCACTCTACCAATACGATGAAGAAACGCACAAATCGCTGAGCGCAGCGCGCCCATGGTCCAAAGACCCACACTACTTCAAATCGATCCGAATATCGGCGGTCGCTCTACTGAAAATGGTGATGCACGCGCGGTCGGGCGGCTCGCTAGAAGTCATGGGGCTGATGCAGGGGTACATCCTACCGGAGACGTTTGTGGTGACGGACGCCTACCGACTGCCGGTGGAGGGGACCGAGACGCGGGTGAACGCGCAAGACGAAGCGAACGAATACATGGTGTCGTATCTGCAGTCGTGTCGGGACTCAGGACGGATGGAGAACGCGGTGGGATGGTACCACAGCCACCCGGGGTACGGGTGCTGGCTGTCCGGGATCGATGTGATGACGCAGGATATGCAGCAGCTGGGGGGGCCGTTCGTGGCGGTGGTGGTGGACCCCGAGCGCACGATCTCCGCCGGGAAGGTCGATATCGGTGCGTTTCGCACGTTCCCCAAGGGGTATACCCCCGCGAAGGGCCAGCAGGAGGACGATGAGTATCAGGCGGTGCCGTTGAGTAAGGCGGAGGACTTTGGGGCGCATGCCTCGCATTACTACTCGCTGGAGGTGTCGGTGTTTAAGAGCGTCTTGGATTCGGAGATTCTGTCGCTGCTGTGGAATAAGTACTGGGTCGCGACGCTGAGCCAGAGCCCGTTGTTTGCCACGAGGGATTTCGGCAGTAAGCAGATGGTCGATTTGAGTCAGAAGGTGCGCCGCGCGACCAGGGGCATCGAGAGTAATGCGTCCCGCGGCAATTTGGCGCAGACCAAGGATCAGCAGCTCGAGAGGGTCGCGCGGGATGGTCAGCGGATTGTGTCGGAGGAGGTGAAGGGGTTGTTGGCGGCGGAGGTGAAGATGAAGCTGTTTCAGGGGATTGGGGAGGGGAGTGAGAAGGAGGTATGATTGGATTGATTGATTGTGTGGATGCGATAGATGACAGCTATCTTTCTTTCTATCTATCTATCTACGTACGAATAATGAGATGACCCTGATTGATGCTCGTGCGTAGATGGCAGGCATGTGGTTACTGATTTGAGGGAGATGCTCTACGCATAGACATGAACAACTTCGGCCAAATCGAACAGGGCCGCAACGGCTAACCTGTACATCTAATTACCATTCGTAGGGTATATATACTAACAGACACTATAGTAGGGATATATCCGGGGAAGAACAGGTAGGTACAAGGAACGCAGGGGTCAATCGTGAACGACCAACCCGTCTGATGGGTCATTATCCGAACCGTGCGTGGTCTTGTGGGATTCACAGTCAACACCAGGTGAGAGACCACGGAAGCAAAAGGAGAATTTGTACAGAAGAGGAGCGGGCCAAACCAGTGTACAGAGGTGATGGGGGAGGGATAGATATAGTCAACATGGGAGGAATATGTCCGAAAGAAACCCGAGAAAAGCGCTGGACCGTCAAGGTGGACTGGAGAACAAAAGAGATGATCACAAAGTCGTTAGGGAAGTGATGTTGAGTTGGTCGGGGGGGATGGAGATCCGCAAGGAAGGAGAGAAGATCGGTGAAGTGAGTAAGTTGGTTTCGGCCGCAGTCGAGAGCCGGGGGGCTGCTTGCTCTGTTCCGGCTAGTCAGGGGCCGTACGTGCGGCACGTCGAGCGGTTTTTTGCTATTTCTTTTTCTTTTTTTTTTTTTTTGATCTTTTACCTTGTGCTGTCGCGCAGAACCGGGGGGGCCGTGAATTGAACTTCCAGCAGCTCGGAGGGTCGAAAGGAACGAGACCGCGAGGGAAATGAGGATCGTCGAGAATCGAGGCCAGGAAGCCGGGCGACGGAGGCGATTGGCGGTGGCAGGGGTGCGGACGAGGATGGCAGGCCGTGATAAGGCAGGGACCCAGCGAGAGACGAATTGGATCATTGCAGTAAGTCGGATCGCGACACGGATCGAGGCAGAGTCGGCGCCGGGGATAAGTTTGCACGGCGCAGTGAATGCGGATCGCGCCATGGCTCGGCGGCGGCGCGGCGTGGATGTGATAGGCACTCGGTGCGGTGAATGCAGTGGCTGGCGGCGCGCGATAAGGAGCCCCGTCGGAGAAGCGGCTGGGAAGCAGGAGGAGGGACGGCACTACAGGAAGCCCGATTCAGACAGCAGTCTACGGTGGGAAAGAGAACTTGGTTAGTCTTCACGCGTCACTCAGATGTCTTCCACAGCTCAATATTTCTCGACAGATGCCCGTATCGCCTAGCGAGATCAACCACTGGACTGGGAACAGGGAGGGGGACAGGGGGGGGAGAAGAATCCAGAACAAGCGACTTGCTCAGCGCGTTGACACTACTATGCTCGCGAGAGTCAAGGCGCTCACCTCTCCGCCGGATTTGGCATACCTCGCAATCTTTTCGTCCTCCCTCTCTCGGGGTTCCACTTCCAAGCTCCGATCGTACATGTCATGCACGTCGCCCGCCGATTGCAGGTTGCTGAGAATGTAGTCCTGCAGCTCCGGAACTGGCTGCAGCAGGTACGGCACGTTCTGGTACTGCTGGATGTCCCGGATCACCTCCGCGGTTTTGGCGCGCTTGTTGAAGTTGATCAACTCCGATGGCGTCAGGGACGGGATGCCGTCTTCGATGAACGTCAGATCCGTCAGATAGACACCTAAGACAGGACGTTAGTCGCAAAAACACTGGAGCGGCAATTGACAAGGACGCATACCGAAAAACGGAATGCAAGGCGGGTTGGCCAGGTGGAGCGTCTCGCGATATTCGCCGAAGTTCTTCGTGCTCGCCATGAGCCGGCGCATCTGTTCCAGGATCGTAGACGTCCGTCCGCTAACCTGGGCCCATGTCCGGCCAAGTCGGTGAATGGGGGCCGTTCCGAGGGCAGAGATGATAGAGGTCAGCGTAGAATAGTTGTTAAAGACACGGCATTTCTAGACGCAGTCAGCAATCGACTCCAAGCGATATAATCAGGTACAAAGCCATACATCAGCGACGTTGACGAAGTGCTTGATGACAACAACGCGCTTCTTCACATCGGACTGCGTGAGAATCATTTCCGCAACCCAGTTCGTCAGTTGATTGGAATGGAGAATGAGAGCTTTCACGTTGCTCGCGGGTTCCGGCTCGTCCGGCCCGACCTTCTTCTGCCACGTCTTGTTCAGACACTCCGTGGGCCGAATCTTCGAATAGAGACGCGATTCGATGATGGTGAGCTGTCGAGCAAACTCCGTGGGGTCGATGTCCAAGAACTTCAGTTTCTTCATGTTCTTCGGGATGATCGGCGTGGGCGCTGCCGTCGCCTGCGTGGGGACAAGGCGCTTGACGTTGTTGTCCTGCCCCTTGAGACGCTGCTCGATGGCCACCAACAGCTGCGGGGAGCCAGGGGTCTTCGTAGTCGCGATCGAATCCTTGGTGAATGCGTGGACGTGCTGGAGGAGGCTCATGTGCGCTTCGTCATTGGGCTCCATCCAGAAGTTCTCGAACCAACTCTTCAAGATGTTGACAACACGGAATCGAATGGGCTTCTGCTTGCGGTCGACCCACATCTGCATTTCATCCGGATTGAGACCGAACGGGGGCTGGGTGTTGAACCGCTGGGTGAGCAGCTCAAACAACTCCTCGGCCGTCGTGAACGAGCGATAGGTGAGCAGGAAGGTGTTGTTGAAGGATGCATCGAGCTTGTCATGGCGAGTCAAGTGTTCAACCAATCCTGCCAAGGTTCCGCATTTCAAGCTGGGGTTGTCATTCTTCGTATCGTAAAACACTTCGCCTTCGTGGTCCATCTTCAAGAACCATGGGGTTTCCTCTGGCTCACGGACGGGTTCCCGAATCGGAGGCTCGCGCGGGATTGCCGCCGGGGGGGCTTGCCCGAAGAATCGCTGTGCCTTGTCCATGTTGCGTCGCACCTTCTGTGACGTGTTCCCCATGGAGTACGAGGACGGGATGCCGATAGACTCTGTGGGGGCTGCCGACTGTGACTCTGTCCGGCTGTGGATGCTCTTGGGCCCTGGGATCTCTCCACCAATGCGACTTTCGGTGCGAATCGACGGAGGTTTCTCGGGCACCTGCTCCAGGAGAAGGGAGAGAGAGAATCCGATTTGAGAGACGTAATTCTCGATCTGCCTGTGGACACTACGAACCGCGATCAAGCGTTCGCTGAGCGAATCACCACGCAGTTCAGCCCATTCATCTCCCAGGGGCGCCGAGACTGCTTGGCAGCTAAGGACAAAGTCGGCAATCGCATCGTACACTCTCTGCTTTTGCAGGCTGAAGTCAACCAACTGGGGGTTTTGGAAGCTGGTTCCGAAGGATGCCAGGTTGATGGATTCTACCGCGGACATCCAGGGGCGGAACTGTTCAACGACCTTGAGGGCGGAGGTGGAAACGGCGTTGCTGAGTTCCTCGTGCTCTGCGATGGTGATGATTTTCTTCTCGTTCAGAGTCAATCGCTCCTCCAGCCGACGAATGCTGCCCACAAAGGATCTCCGGAGGACATCGATGTGGTCGATAAGCTCCCCATCGAGGGTCACGGATGGTTCGAGTCGCGAATCGCCCGCATCCTGATCCAAGAACGACGTCGGTCCAGAGTCGCCGGTAGACACCCCATTGTTCTGCCAACAACCACCCGAAAAACTACCCACGAGGAACCCAGGGATAATTCGGTTGATCGACTCACCCCGCTGTTGTCTTGCAACTTCGACGTAGCCATACACTCCTTGCATCACGCCGTCGGCCTCTTGCAGGCATTTGTTGGTGGAATCGGGACCCGGCCAATCGGCTGCAGCGATATGCGACGAAAGCACCAGCTTCGAGAACTTGGACATCATATCCCTGAAGTGGGGGTAGAGGGTCTTGTTTGTGGAGATGATGGACGGGTTTCCCGAGTGGTTGTCAGTTGTATCCGAGCCGGCAGCCAGCAGCATGCGCAGGTGGTCGGAGATATCTTCCGCTTTCCTGACGTATTCCGAGCGGTCGCCGTTCAACAGCGTCTGCCGATAGGCCTCAACGGCTTGGCGCATATTGTCAACGAGCAGGGGCCAGGTGAGACTAATCGAGGCACCGTCGTCGATGAAGTGCGATGGGACTTCTGAGGAAATCGCAGGGCGGTGGATGTGATCCGAAATGGAATTGTTACTGCTCGCGGTCGTGGAGCCATAGAGCTTGTGTGAACTCAGAAGAGACTGGTGCGAGGTTTTACCATCGAGGATGGACTTGGTTGCAGACGGGGGGTGGAGCGAATCCATCGAGGTTGCGGGCGAGACCCCGTCCAGGTAGGACTGGCGTCGGCGGGACATGGAATCGCGAGAGGTAAGCATCAAAGACTCACCCTCGGCTTCGGATGCGGACCCATCGTAGTCGTCCTCATCTCGTTCGAACCCACGCGCCATCAACTCCGGCGGAGGTCTGGTCTGATCGGGCACAAGGAAGTTGCTGCGGTCGTAGGGGCTCGTTTCATTCGCGGCCGGGTTCTCGAACGGCAACTCCATGGTGCTATAGCCGGTGAGGGTGTTGAAGTAGAACAAGCGACCGTCTGGCGTCGCCTGTGGGATCCAGAAAGCGGCCTCCTCCTGCTCCTTGGGAGCGACGACACCTTCGATGGGCAAGATCGGCTGCGAGTCGCGGGAGTCGCGGGCGGAGTCCACATCGTCACCCTCGGGCTCATCCTCGTAGTCCTCACCCAGGCCTGACTCTGCGCTCACTTCCTCAGCCTCGAGTGTGTGCGTGTGCGTGTGCGTGATTTCCGGCACCTCCTCCAGCTCATCCAGATCGGTAATCACGGTACAGTAGTTACTGGGGAACCAGCCCCGAACGCTGTTGTTAATGACACCATCCCACCATCCGGTGTCGAGCTGGTTCAGCACCTGGATGATGTCGCCCCGTTGAAAACTAAGACTGGTGTGGTCGTCGGCATCGTAGTCATACATGGCCCGCACGAACAGTGCCGGGGGCTGTTCGGGGCTGGGCGTGTAGCGCCCATCGGTGGCCAGCTTCATGGGAGGAATGTGCCGCTTGGGCGATAGGTCGGCGGTAAGGTCGGCCTGGCGGAAAGATAGACTGTTGGCACGGCTCCGCGAGCCCGTGGTCGGGGTAGTCACTTGCTCGTCGGGGAACTCGTACGCGGAGGTGAAGGCGGTGGTTTTGGTGGCCAGCGCAGATGCAGTGTCGATGGCCAATGGCTCTACCAAGCGGGTGTCGTACATCGGGTATCCCAGCAATTGGCGTTCCGAAAAGAAGGGACGGGAAACGCAGATCGGCACGCAAACGTCCCCGCAACGTAAGGCTGGACAGGTTTAGCGAAAGGTGTTGTTCATGACTAGACAGTCAACGGAGGGGGAGACGAGGCGGGAGGCGGGATCGGGGGTCGATCGGGGAATGTGGGAGTGGTGGTGGGAGTAGTGGTGGGAGTAGTGGTGGTGGGTTGCAGAAACGCCCGCGGGAAGATAGCGAGATAGCGGCGGCGGTAGTGGTGGCAGGGGGGGGGGAAGAGAGTGAGGGCAGCGGGAGGTCGGTCAGACTCTCTCACAGATCACACCGGCTGGACAGTGGTTGCGTGAGGCGGAAGGGAGTTGTTTAGTCCGGCATGGAGGGAACGAGAGAAGCAGAGAGGAAAAGGAGGAGGAGTGAGTCGGCGGCCAGCAATGGAGGAGGCAGAGCAGAGCGAGGAGGGAGGGAGATTTAGGGAGGTCTTGGGGGAGTGGGCAGACGGGCATTATTGGCCGGGCGGGCGGTCGGTCGGGGGAGTGGATTATTACCGCCCGTACCTTACCGGCCCCGTACCAGCTGGTGTGTGCGAGTGAATCAGGGAATTACGCCTCCATGGGCGGTACGGTACCAGGCCGTGACTGCCCACACTCACTCACTCACATGTCCCGGCTGCGGAGGCCCTCCGTCCTGCCTGGTACCTTTACTCTTGACATCAAGTACGGAGTACGGAGTAGTACTTACCTACTTACCTACTTGGCTCCCTAAGGTAACTAGTACCTACAGGTACCTGCCTACCGACGTAGTACGTGCCTACTGTACCTACCTTAGGGCATGTATGTACGTATGCATGTAGGTACTAGGCACCAGATGCTGGCGGTTAAAAATGGATGCTCTGGTGCAAATTTGCCTGCTCGTTTCTTTTTCGAGGCTGCTTGCCACCCAACAGTCTTCAACAGTCCTAGCCTATCATTAGCAGGTCCTCATGTCTTACCTCTTGCCCTGTGTAGCCCCGACACCAGCCCTCCGCGCCAGTCACCAGGACGCATCGGTGCCAAACAGCAAACCGACTCACTGCTGTAACTGCTGTATGTACCTAGATACCAGCATGTACGGCGGGTGGATTGCGTGGTAACCGATTACGGGCTCGTACCGCGGTCCAGCACGAGCCTCTGAGGCTTCGGATGGCACCGTTCCCCATCGGCCTCGACCGCTGCGATTGGAAGAAGGGTTGGGAAGCAACCGAGCAGCAGCGCCGAACCATGGATGTCGCCTACGCGCTCCGTCGCGGCCAGATCCTTCATTGGCAGCGCTGGCTCGAGTACGTGCGCATTCCGGACCCTAATGGGGCTCTTCTTGGGGGTCAGCCAACCTAATTACTTGAGATGCGAGAGACCGTGGTCGATGGTGCAGGCCGAGACGTGCCCTGGCCCGTCCAATCTCTGACGGGCCAGGGGCGGCTGCAGCGGTGATATTCCTGATATTCCTGATATTTTTTGATCTTCGTGATCATTTGGTCGGAGTGGGTTGGGGAGATCCTCCGGATGACTAAGTTAGGGCACTTAGTTAGTTAACTAACTAGTTACTACCTACGTATCCTGGATACCTGGATCCATCATCCCAACGGCCACACTCGGTCTCAAACCCGCCCCTCACCGGACGGCTGGTCCGTTCGATATGGAGGCATGATCCGGTAACCGGTGGATTGTGGAATACACAGGACAGGGCCCATCGTGCCTATCAGCGCCCGTTTCAGGCTCCCGGGCCCTCCTAATGTTTTCCCCATTCGCGGGTGGAGACGCTGTCTTGACTCGCGTCCTGCTGCACCAGCGAATCTGCAACGGTCACGCCGACGCAGGCGATGGTGCCTTGCTACGACAAATCGACGATACTAAGTTACTAGGTTACTAAGTACTTGGTGGTCGATCATCGTGAAGTCTAGCAGCAGCTTAAATATGAGTCTCCTCCATCCCTCCCACCGCTGTCGAGTCCCCCAACCCCAGGGCCAAACCCGCAGCCCCTGTCCATCACCCGCCGCGGAGAAATGCAATGCCTGGGGTCTGTGTGCGGGAAGCCCACAGTGAAGGTCCATGACAGATGACCAGTAACACAGGCTCTCCACGGCATTTCCGCTTTCGTCGGTATGCTTCGATCTTCGTCGCCGACAGTTGATGTATATCCTGGGCCGTTGGCTATCGACGGTTGCCCTTCGTGTTGAAAGTACGAAGGCCACTGCGTCATTTTGGGGCAGGACCCAGCGACTGGCCGGCGCGCGCCTCGGACGCCTCGCAAAACCAGAAAGGATCCGACATGCAACTATACATCGCAGTGAAGCAAACAAACGGTCTGTCGTTGATTACCTCGCCAAAGACATGAGCCGGAGTACTTCGGTCATATTCTGTTTGCTCTCACGTCGCATATTTATAGAAACATAAGCTATTTTCCAGACCACAGGCATTTCCGCAATGCCCAATCCCAATCGAACCGGCGCGAGAGATACCAACGTCCAGCTGGAACTGTTATCTTGGTGCGACAGCAGCAGGGGTGTCTATTGGCTGGTAGAGAAAGGCTCTGTCGGGGCCCTCGAGTCATTTCATGCATGAAGTCCCATGACATGAAACGGTCGGTTGCCTATCAAACTCCTCTCAGCTTGCCCTTCAGATGGGGAACCGATGGCGCGTTATACTGATGCCATGCATGCTGCAATTGTCCTCTAGATATTCTTCGGCTGGTGAATGTCGGTTTCAAAATGCTACTGTCAGTGAGAAGCGTGCAAGCACCATACATACTGGGAGATTCTTGCATTGATCTGCATCGTATTCTCCTTGACAGCATATTCAACGTGAATTCGTCAACTCTATCACTCGAACAATCATATAGGGATCTCAATTGCACTGCTGGAGATATATCCACTCGGATCTTTCACCTACAATAAGCACCATCCTCGCAAGATACATGACATGGAAAAAGGGACTGGACTTCAACTTGATGAGAATCAAAGCATATACCCTATGCCCGGTTCATCTACAAATACAAAGCGAGAAGTTGCTCAGAAATACTATCCAAAGAATCTTGTGGTAGTCCTCGAAAACACCGACCTCGCTTTTCTCTATGCTATGCTCTATGCTCTACGCCCCGTCAATCTACCAGCACATCACCCCTTCTACTTCTTCCCTGTCCAACTACGTTTTCTCCAAAATATCTTAACCTATACACCCCAAGCCTTTCATCCACCCATCCACCCATCCAAATGGCCAAAACCACCCATCAAGCCCCACCCCCAACCAATCCCAAACACCCCCTCAAGACCAAAAACCGGACAGAAACCCAGACAGAAACCCAGACAGACCTTCAAATCCCACCCACTTACCTATCTACCTCCCTCGTAACAAACCCCCCGGTACCCACCAAACCAAAACCCGATACAATACCCGCCCCCCATCCCCGAAAGGAAGTACGTCCGGCGCGGCACCCCCCCCCAATGCCATCCCCTCATAAGACAAAACCCCCGAGCACGAGCCGGACTCCGCTGACGGAACGACAAGCTAGCAACAACAATCGTATTGTCGAGACGCCACTGGCCTGTCAGGAAAGTAGTCCGTCTTACGTACTCCTTAGCTCAGCCTTACCAATCGCAATCTCCTGCAGATATATATATATATATCGGGGAGGGGGTTTACTGCATTCTAGCCCGCTTCTATGGATGGGTAACTATTCGTTTACTACTTATCTAGATAGGTAAGTACAGTAGTTTTACTAGCTCCGCGTGGAGGGAAGAAGTGGAGTCTGCGTAAGTAGAGAGTGTGCTTACTGCTTAAGTAGGACTTGGCTGCAGCCACGTGCCAACGGGGGTGGTTGCGTCTTAGGGGTTTCGGATTGATGGGGTGGTTGGTTGTTGTGGTTGTGGGTGTTTATTGTTGGTGGTGGTGGGGGTGGTGGGTTGGCTTAATATCCATGTACATGTTCTGTGATAGGAGGTTGGCTTGTGTAGTCGGATCTCCGGGGATGTTCTTGAGTATTCTTTATCTGTATGTGGGTGATGCGGTCGTGTTGGTTACTCCCCTGGGGGTGGTCGGGGTTAGATACTAAGTTGGGTAGGGAGGTAGATACAGCTAGGCAGCGTGCTGTGTAGATTGCTACTGTATGCTCAGAAGACTATCCATCTACCTACTCACTTACTACCTCCTCACAACCTACATGAAACACTGTAGTCTATCCGATCCCATGTCACGCCATACCATCGGAGTAGAGACACACACCCGATAGTATCATATCACCCCATATCACCCCATATCAACCTCCAACATTGACAGTGACAGTGACAGTGACAGTCAGCTTACTCCCCCCTCCCCCCTCCCCCTCCCCCTCTCTTCTTCCACACAGACAAGACAGCCAGACAGATGCTTATCAACGCCCTGCTCGTATGCTATGCCATCCCGCATGTCCATCATTCTTACGTGCATGGGGCGATTGTGTCGCGTGAATGACACGAGGGAGACACACCAGGATAAACATGGCAGGGCAGGGCAGGGCAGGGCAGGGCAGGGCAAGGTGGTATCAAGCTGACGTTGGATGTGGGGGTTAGATGGGAGATTGGGTAATGCTTGTGGTGGCGGGTAGTCGGTTAATCACGATGTATATTCTACGATCTTCGTGATGATCTTGATGGATGGTGAAACGGGGGCTATGTATGTCAGAGTCGGGGTTGGAGACTCGTGTTGTGGTGGTGGTGGTGGTGAGGGTTGCATGGTGATGATATGAGATGGAATGGGATGAGGAGGCTGTGCTGTCTACAAAGTCCGTAGATACTAGGTACAGCAGGAAAGGCACACCATGCACGACAGACATACAACATCCGAAAGGTTAGGTTCAAATCAAAGATCTCCAGTGCAGTGCGTACTCCGTACACACCGGAATATACCCCAGAGAAACGCAGCAGCAGCAGCAGCAGCAGGGAAATGAAAGGCGCTGCATATTCCACACACTCGATTCGAAAGCACCCGGAAGTATGACTGGATGCGCAGCACGAAACGAGTTAAGCTTAAACACGATACTTCGATATTCAGATACGGTTAATCAATGTCTGGGGCCCTTGCATTCAAATAGCGGGCAAGTGTGTCTGACAACAATAATACTAATCGACAAGGTGCAGACGACAGAGGGGTTGTAGGAGCAAGGGAGACGAAAACAGGGGGGAAAGAGATGATCAGAGAGAGGGGTATGGAAATGAGTGAATCATTGATGGTGGAACCCCTCACAGTTCGCAATCGCAGAATCAAGAAGGAAGGTTACAAAGTGGTCGATCAAGGGTTCCAGTAGGGAGTGCTCCATAACCACCGTGGGAATTGATTGCGATAGTCGAGGGGGTGTCTGTCGTCAAGGGATGGATGAGGGCAAACCAAACCTTAAGCTGATACTGCGTACTCCGTAATGCCTGCTGCCTTGTTTGCCCCGGAGGGCCACGGAAATGAGCCCAGAACAGGATCCGATCATAATCCAATCCAATCACCACCAACACCACTGCCCCAGTGTGAGAGTGAGAGAGTGCAGTATCCCAAAATAAGTTCGATACGCCGTACATTCATTCATTCTGCTGCGATGGCCAAGAAAGAAATCCACATACTCCGGCCTCCTCCGGCAACCATCCCAAATCTACCAACCTCATGGATTAAAACCAGAACCAAAACCAAACCCAACCCCAAAACACAAACGTTATCCATCAACATCCCGCGTCCAATTCATCCAAGCCCTCCAATCCACCCATCCACCCATCCACCCATCCACCCATCCTACCTCACGAACCCTATAGGAAGGTAGTCCACTCCCATGAATCCATACCAATCGGACCAATCCCCCAAACCCTGCAGTGGCTCCCTTCCCTCCCAACCAAGCACCACCACAGAATACACCCAGGTCCGCAGCAGCAAATAGCAAATAGCAAAAGTTAGCTGATCCCCGATCAACAATCTCCATCTCCTCCCGTCCTAACTAGTCCCAAGAGTAGTATGCACAGCTCAAAACTAAGCGTAACTCATCACCTCGTAGGCCCGTCGTCTCGTAACAGCCCCTCCCCCTTTTTTTTTTGGTTCTGTCCAGTGCCCACCCACTTCTGATGCATCCCGCCGCGCATCACATCCCGTCCATCCCAAACATCCGGTCGACGACGGCGTCACCGCAGGATCGCGTCTAGAAGCTTTGGAATTTTGGGGAGGTGGACGGGCGGGCCCCGGGCGAGACGCGTTCTTGGGTCGTTTGGGGTTGATTGTTTGGTCTGCTTTTTTTATCGAAATGGAGGAGACACGTATAAGGATACAGCTATCACTCCATCTATCTATCTATCCACCTATGAAGTTCTACGAAGTGCTTACAGAGTACGCAGTACTTATTTAGTGGCAGATGGAAAATTCGACCGGGGAGAAGGGGCGCGGTTCTAGACTGGTTCCATCCCATCCTGCCGTCGTTCTGCGGTTCTTTGTCCGGATGGGCGGATATAGTATCTTACTTGTTCGGGACTGTTGCTGCTGGAACTGGGCTGGGCTGGGCTGGACTGGACGGGGGGGCTTTATTTAACTTGGATTGTTATCGGGGGGGG
>KZ826160.1:0-20820 GCA_003184645.1 Aspergillus ellipticus CBS 707.79
CCCCCCTAACGAAACCATAAAAAACCCACTCCCACTCCCCAACCCCACCACCAACCTCACCCCAGATACCCACGTCAAACTCTTCACCCCACTCACAACACTCACCTCCCGCCCCTCATCCCCCACAACCTCCATATCGCGCCACACCCACACCAATATCTTCCGTTTCACCGCCACCGCCAACCGCGACACTATCGTCGGCATCCCCGTCTCCGCATCATTCTCAATATTCGAAGTCACCGCAAACAAACTCGCGCCTTTCGTCCGCGTCAACTGCTCGACCAGTTTGTATGTCGTCAGATCATGAATGCTGACGTAGCTCCCCGACAGAGAGACCAGGAGCTTAGCTTCCTTGATGAGCGAGAGTTGGTCGATCTTGTAGCGCGAGAACTTTTCGATTTCGCGGAGGAGCGACGGTTTGGGGGTTGTGCTTGTGCTTGGTGGGGGGTCTGTGGTGGCTGTTGTGGTTGTTGTGTCGTTGGGGGGAGGGGGGTTGGTGGTGGTGGTGGTGGTAGTATCAGGGTTGGTGGTAGTGTTGTTGTTGGTGTTGTTGGTACTGGTGTTGGAGATGGTGGCATCCTCGTCCTCGTTCACCCGGTAAATGCGCAAATTGCCGTTATTCAGCCCGACCAGCACGCGGTCGCCGTACGCGAGGACCGACTCGATGCGCGATTTGTCGCGCGGCTTGAGCTCCACGAGCGGGCGGGCGGTGAATGCGGAGAGCATTTTCCTTCTTTCCTCGTTCCGTTCTCCTTTTTCTGGTCTTTGTCGATGTTGGGGGTGTGTCTGTCTGTTCGTGTGGTATGCAGGGCGGTAGTTGTCCACTCGAGGGGTTCAGGTCGGTGCTGGTGGTGGTGGTGGTGTAACCGTTGCTGGAGTTGAGGCAAGGCAAGGCAAGGCAAGGTAAGGTAAGGTGAGGTCGTACGGATGCGGTGTAGGTGGGAATGGCAGTGCAGTTTAAGGTGTGGGTGTAGTGTTGGGGAGGAAGTAGTGGTAGATGCCTACCGTTAAGCCATCCGCAGAGACATTTCAGGATAACAGCACTTCAACATGGATTGAGATCGGGGGCATGTGTGCGTGCGTGTGTGCGTGTGTGCGTGGCTGGGCGGAGTGACAAGCGGAGCTGGAGCTGTCGGTCTGCGGGCTATACTCCGGCGCGATGCGGATGCCAAGACTCATGTGACTGCTTCCTAGTATCTACCTACCTACCTATATGCCAACATACTAGTCTGTAACTCGGTAGATATTTCACTTTGGAGTGCTACTATGGAGTGCTGCTATGGAGTGTACTGAGCAAATAATATAAACTATTTGTGCGAGTGGTTGCACAGTTTCTTATATCTAGTCTATCTAAGCAGCCGCGATGACGTCGGCAGCCCAATATATCGACGACCACAATTACGTTCGTTCGTTCTTTCGTTCTTTCTTTCTTTCGATACTATACGGAGCGACTTTCCACATAGTAGAGCAGTCACGCTTTAACCTCGGCTTTAATCTCAGTCGGATACTCCTGGTGCTTGGCGGACGTGCCCTTGGCGCGCCAGGTCGACACGGCCGGGATGTCCGCCTTGAAGCGCTGCTCCTCGGTGCCGTAGGCGCGCGGGGTCAGCTTGATGAGGGTGTGCAGCGGGACCTCCATCCACGGGCTCTGCTCCTGCGGGGTGTTGAGGAAGTAGGCGTAGATGCAGCGCAGCACGGCCTGGTGCGTCACGATCATCACGTTCTCGCTGCGCTCCAGCTCCATGATGATCGGCTCCAGCCGGATCACCACGTCGCGGTACGACTCGCCCCCGCGGTACCGGTAGTTGTACTTGTCCTCGTCGCGCGCCGCAAAGTCCTCCGGGTACTTTTGCGCGATCTCCTCGTACGTCAGCCCGTCGCACATCCCGGAGTCCAGCTCGTCCAGCGCCTTCCATTCCAGCTTCTCGAAGCCCGTCTCCGCCTTGAGGTGGCGGGCTGTTTGGATCGTGCGGCGGAGCGTTGATGTCCAGATGACGATCTTTGTGTTCGGTGGCACCCCAGATTTCTTCAGCAGCCCCGGGAGCGCCCGGGCGTATGCCTCGCCCCGCTCTGAGATGTTCGAGTCGCCGCCGATCTTCCCGGTCAGGTTGTACTCTGATTCGCCGTGCTGGGACGGTTAGTATACCAAAAGAAAGAAAGGGAAAAAAAAGAAAAGAAAAGAAAAAGAAAAGAAAAAGAAGAAAAGAAAAAAAAAGGGGGGGACACGTACGCGAGATAGCCAGATCGAGCGCGGCTTGATGTGCAGGTTCTGGATGTAGTAGACCAAGCGACTGGACAGATAGTCCTTGATCTGGTTGATGATGACGGTGGAGCCGACGTTGATGAGCTTGACATAGGTCAAATGCCGCTCGTTGTCGTCGATGGTCTCGTAGGCCTTCTCGTAGTTGCGGATGCGGTTGCGGAAGTCCAGAGCAGCCTCCTCAGGGTCCTGCCCCTTGTAGTCCGGCGAGGTGGTCTTGACCTCGAGGATGTTGTTCATGATCAGGTCCTCGTCGTCGCATATCGACTCGACGTACAGGGTCTCGACGTCGGCCTCGCTGCAGCGCTCGTCGATCCACCGGCGGCGCTCGCGCGTGGAATTCGTCGCGTCCAGGATGGCCACCACGCCCTTGCCGGCCGCGAACCACTGCAGCATATCCGACACGGCTTCCTCCGCGGCCGCCCGGCGCATCTTCTCGCCCTCGGTGTTGTGCGGGTCGAAGAACGTGGCGTTGGGCTGCGGCGTGCCCTGCCGGCGATACGTGCCGACGTTGAACACGCGAGCGGGGATGCCGACCCAGGCGAGGTATCGCATCGCTGGGCTAACATTAGAGGGGGGAATGGTTTTAGGGATCGGAGCAGCGTACCCTTTCCCGCGATGAGACTCTTGCCTCGGGCGGGCAGCCCGACCATCACCACGCAGATTTTGGACTCATCGGACTGCGAGGGTTAGTTTTGACACAGCGTATGGATAGGACGAAGCAGAAATCGAGCGGAAAGGAGTATTCCAGGGCAGCATTCTAGCAATCAACAGCAGCACTCAACTCACGCTAGCAAAGTAATTATGGCCATTGCCCCTGCGAATGGCACCGGACGACATGATGGCGACGGCTGATAGTCAAGCAACCTCGGCGACAGAGCGGGCCGGGAGAAGGGAAGACGGGCGGGAAGGCAGGGCGAAGACCGAGCCGAGGGAGGGGAGGCTTATAGGCAGACAGGGATGTAGGGAGGTATGAATAGTCGACTTCAGAAAGCCAAACCGCGAATCAGACAGATCCGGCTGCCTCAGCACGGAATCGAAGCAGAGAGAGGCGTCAGGAGGCACTCGAGGCCATGAAAGCCCACAGTCGAAGGCGATGCGGTGAAGAAGGCGACGAGGAGCACAGACGTCATGCCGCGGGGCAATCGCAACAGCCGTCGGTCGGTCGGGTAGTAGGGCAGCGGGTGGGAGTGTGAGGTGGGAGGGGTGAGGTGGGAGGTGGTCACAGGTAAAGCACAGCACCCCTGGCGTTGCAGTGGCAGTGGCAGACCAGACGAAAAAGAAGACAGACAGACCCCAGAGAAGGAAGGCCTGGATTTGCGCGGATTTCCCCAGGTTGATGGATTATTGGGTCGGGGCGATTAATTGCCTCAGCCCCACGTGACGGCGTTTTCGTCGGGTGAAATCGTAGCCCGGATGGGCGGATTCGGGAGGGTCAGACAGGGGCTGCGCTTATTGTTAGGGCAATCGACTATACGTAGTACGTATACTCCGTACTAGCAGTGTCTATCTATCTATAAAGTAGGTACTAGGTACAGGCTAGATATCCACGGAGTATGATGCTACAATATTTACTCCATTCTCGATTCGGAGATGCTGACGGCTGCAATGGAGCCCCGCCGATTGGGCCCCTTGCGGCTTGCATGGCTGGCAGTGGGACTTGCCGCCCCGTTGGCCGCGGCGGATTGCCGACCTGCGCGATTTTCGACCGAGACCTGTCAGACCCTACAAAGATAGCAATCCGGCATATGACATCGACACTCTTTCTCTCACACACGCACACACAGGCTAGTGGCAATAACATGGATATCCCGGTAACTATGACTAGTATTTATTGACATGAAACCCGGCGCATTCTATCCCGCCAGGATGCTTGCTTGCTCTGTACACTTTTCGGTCGAGGTCGGTCGGTCGGTCGGTCGTCCGTCCTCCACAGGGATGCGTAGCCCATGGAGCAGACGACCCGGCCAGCATGCTTTGCGTCTCGCTGATGAGCATGGACATGGCACATCCCGACGTCTCATGATCCGACGCCGGAGGGGAGGGGAGGTCGTGATTTTTGTGTTTGTGTTTGGTGGGGAAAAAAACCCCCCTGATGCATATCGTAACAACGTCAGTGTCTAGGTAGTATTTTCAGTTCATCATCAGATCAGCCACCCCGCCAGCCGGACTATACGGCGACGATGGGCTCCTCCGTGGCGGCGGCGGGAACGACGGCCTCGTCCTCGCGCGGCGACCACTTGGCCCGGCGGTCCTGCGTGCTGGACTCGCCGCGCGCCCGCTGCACCCGGATCGGGCCTCCCCATGGGCCCTCCGCCCGGTGCATCGCGTTCATCGCGTTCTCGGCCTCCTCCGCGCTGCTGAAGTCCACGAACAGGTAGTAGTGGTCGCCGGGCTCGAAGCGCTTGGCCGGGTGGGGCGCGAACTGACGGCTGACGTTCTCACTATCGCCTGATTAGCACAGTCGGAGAAAATCTGTCCTCAGGTACGTACACCGTGTAGTCCTTGAAGAAGTTGGTCATGTTGCTGGTGATGGCCTCCTGGTCGGTCAGCTTGGGCAGGCCGCCGATGTACAGCCGCTTGCTGGCGTCGCCGCTGCTGCTGCTGGGGGTGCTGCTGCTGGGGGCCGGGGCGGGCTTGACGGGGGTCTCGCCGCGGCGCCACCGGTCCATGCCGAACGGCGAGGCGCGCGGGGAGGTCTCCACGCGCTGTTGCTGCTGCTGCTGCTGCTGCTGCTGCTGTTGCGCCCGCTCACTGGGGGACTTGACGACGCCGGGCTTGATCTTGACGGGGCGGCCGAGCATGTCGTGGCCGTCCAGGGCGTTCATGGCGCGCTCGGCCAGTTCCTTGGTCTCGAGGTCGACGAAGCAGTAGGACGGGTTGCGGCCGGTGAAGGGGTCGATGGCGATGTCGATGCGCTCGCTGTGGTGGTTAGCCTCGGTTCATGCAGGGTTACTATATATATATATATATATATATATATGGCATACATGGCAAACTCGGCAGCGGTGAACAGGGCCTCCACATCCTCAGACTTGGCCGTGTAGGGCATGTTGCCGACGTACAGACGGCGGCCCTCGGAGATGGCCTGGGGCACATGCGGGCTGGGCTTGCTGAAGGCCAGGCGCGAGGTGTTGGTCTTGGGGCCGGGCGAGTCCGGCTGGGCGGCGGGCGAGCGGGCGCCGGGGCTCTCGTCGCGCTTCACGCGCCAGTTGGGCGAGTGGAAGGCCCGGCCGGTGGTGCGGACGCCATTCTGGAAGATGGGCTTCTGGGGAGCTGCGCAGCACGATTAGTGTCAGGTCATCCCATCCAGCGGAGCCCGCTACACACTTTGTTCCTGCGGCCGGGGGCTCTCGGGAGCGTCGACCATGATGGCGGCGATTAAACGAGGGAAGGGAAGTGGTGGATGGATATGCAAAGAGATTTTCCTAGTAGGCAGCAGTCATGTCAGTATCAGCCCGTAGAATTTACCCATCTCCGACAGCCAGAACCCGATAGCCAGAGTCAATCAGTACATACCAAGAGAATGCACAAGAGCACCAGACCAACAGGCAAGCGAAAGGAACAGAACACTTCCAGAACCGCAAGGCCGAACAAATCCCCAGCAAGAAAAAAAAAAAAACCAATTAAAAAAAAGAAGTGGACGTCAAACACCGAAACACACGCGCTGTCGCCTGGCCGAAATTATCAGCGATACTTTTTTTTGATCCGCATCCGCCCAAACAGAGCAAACACGCCAAACATGCCAAACTGGAGCCGGCGACGCGGCGGGGGACGCGCTGATTGGTGGGTTAGCGAACTGGGCGGTTGGTGGCGGCTATAAATTTGGCGGCGCGTCGAGAATTTTCTACTTTCTTTTCATCGCATCGCATTGCATCTCATCTGTGAGCATCTTTCCTTTCAATGGGAGGTGTTTCTGCAGAGAAATTGTCGACACTGGATTTGATCTTCAGATTGGGCTGGGATTGTCATTTGGACGGTTTTATGTGACGTCTGCGACAAACTTGTCTGACTCTGGATTAATTACGATTTCACCATGGTCCAGTCGCATGACTCCACCACGGCCATCGATTGCCTACAACACACTCCCACTCCCCTGTCTCAAAAAAAGTCATGTCACTTCAATGATGAAGCAAACATTCACACAGACCTGTTCCGAGTTTTATCGTGCGGATCATCAATCGTACCAACTGCTGTCTGACGAAGTGACATGACTCCCCTTGCATTTCATCATATCATATCACAATATCAAAGAAATTCATAATAAAAATCTCTGCTCCATCAAATATCGTAAACAACCCCGTACGCCGTGTCCCCACGCATGCCCCAATAAATACCCTCCATTCACATCATGTACTGCTATGGCTAGGGCAGATTGAACCCTGCCTCCGTCGGCGGCACCGTGTCCTCCCGCTCGTACAGAATCTCGGGCTTGACCTTCTGCCGCAGGATGTACCGTCGGATGAAGTACGGGATCTGGCGCAGGCCGTACGCCGCATGGAACCGCGTCGGCACCGAGAACACCTGGTCCAGCTCCTCCAGCGTCTTGCCTTTGGTCTCCGGCATGAACATTAGGATCAGCCACCACCCGATGATGCACCAGGCGGCGTACCAGCTGAACGCCCCTTGCGGGGTGAAAGCCGCGCGCAGGGAGGGCCAGGTGATCGCCAGGAGGAAGTTGAACAGCCAGGTCGTTGCCGTCGCCAGCGCCATGCCGTGGGAACGCACGTACAGCGGATAGGCTTCGGCGGAGTAGGTGAATGGCACCGGGCCCTCCCCGACAGAGTACACGACGCCGAACAGGTAGGTGCCTAATGCAATACACCCCAGGCGTGCGGATCCATGCGTGTCTTCCGGGATCCAGAAGCTGAAGCCCGTGAAGAACATGGATAGCGCCATCAGCGGGAACGTGGTCAGCAGCAGGTTTCGACGACCAAACGTGTCGATGGTGTAGACTGCCGGGATCGCCAACAGCCAGTTGATCATGCCCCAGCCGAAGGACGCCGCCAGCGCCTTCCGCTGGGTCGACACGGTCAGCTGCGTGTTGGAGGCCACGGTGCCGAGGAAGATCTCGGACGAATAGTAGGCGATGACGTTCACTCCTGCAGCCTTGTTAGTATATCGCCCCCAGGGGCAGGGATGTGTGCATACCGCAGAACTGGAGTCGAGTTAGCAGAGGTCCAACATGAGCAAGGAGGAAGTGCATACCTGTTGCATGAACATGACCAGCTCCGACGCAATCAAGGCCCGGCGGTTTCGCGGCACGGCGATGAGCTCCACCAGCTTGTTCTGACCCAGCTTCATGTCGGTCTCCGCCTGGAGCAGTGTGTGCATGTAGTACATGTCGCGCGCCGCCTGCACCTTGATGAAGCGCAGGCTGCACATGGACTGGTAGGCCTGGTCGTAGCAATTCCGCGACATGTACCACCGAGGCGACTCCGGGCAGGTGAAGACGAAGCAACAGACGATCAGCGCCGGCACCATGGCCGAGGCCATCATCAGGCGCCAGTTGAGTCCGACTATGCCGGAGGGATCCTCGACCTGGAAGAACGCAAGGTCGGCGACGTAGCCAACCATGATGCCAAACGCCGTCCACATCTGCCACTGCATGACCAGTGCACCACGGATGACGGGCGGCGCGGTTTCTGCGGCGTAGATCGGGACAGTAGCCGACTTGGGGCCGATGCCATAGCCAAGGGCGAATCGGGCGATGAACATGTGCCACCAGGTGTTGACGAACCCCTGCCAGATGCATGTGATCGCGGAGAAGCAGCAGGTGATGAAGATGGTTCCCCGACGGCCAAACCAAGAATTGAATGGGACGGTCAGCCAGCAGCCCATCACGGCACAGCACATGTATGGGGCCGAGTTCACCAGGCCCAGCAGCCAGTTGGCCCGCGATGCGCTGCCCCGGTCGATGCCAAACTGATGCTTATAGTAGACCTGCGCGCCGTTGACCACGGTTTCGTCTGCGGGGATTATCTTAGCCAGCTTTCACAATTGAACGAGGTAGCTTACCCATTCCCTGCACCGCAGCAGACAACGAGCACAGGACGATGACCAGGTACATTGTCCAGGGCTGGGACCAACGGTTGGTATATTCGTTGCGCAGAACCTCCAGCTCTTCCGGCGTCAGACCAGGCACCTCGGCGAACTTCTCCGGAACCTGGGCCAGCATGGCGCCCATGGCGAAGGCCCGGATATCCTCCTCGTCGCCGATCTGGTGTGTGATGGCGAAATTGATGCCCTGGTGGCGCAGCTCGTCCTGGGTGTACCCGGCGAGGGGGTTGGCCAGTTTGGCATTCAGATTGCGTCGCGCGCGCTCCGCTGCATTGCCAAAGGAGCGAGGGACCCGGAAGTTGTCTTTGGGCTCGGCCACGTACTCGGGATTATCGGGCTGGACCTCCTGGACGGGGGACACTGAGGCCTTGGGGGGATCCTCCTTTCCAAACATTTGTGGGGGATGGTGTCTGTCGGTTGATCTATTGTGAACGAGAGATGCTACAGAGACAGAGGAGTGAGCAGGTTGTAGGAGAAGTATTCTGAGTAGAGAAAGGCAAAGAGATCAGCGACTGGATGGCCACCTTCACGGACTTGCGACTCGCGTGGGCGCCACACCAGCCTGCATGACAAAGAGGGAGGAGGGCAGAGAGTGGGAAGAGGCCGGCTAGATAAGCAGCCACGCCTGTTGCGGGAGGGGTGCTGATCGGTATACAAAGAAACGGCGACGCGGCAGGGTCGTCCCAGGGATGGCTGCAACAGGGTGCCGAACTGAACAGCCAAAGAAAGCACATCCATACTCACCGGCCAGTCACCATCACGAGGGACAGCCTCGCTGGCCACACAATCGGGCAGATCTGCGGCTGTGAAGGCCGCTCGCCAGAGTCTGGGAAGGGGTGGGAGGATGGAGGGAGGATGGAGGGAGAGGGAGTCGAGAGGGAGTCGAGAGGAGTCGAGAGGAGTCGAGAGGAGTCGAGAGGAGTCGAGAGGGAGCGGAGCACATGCAAACAAAGAAGAGCCTGCGACCAGCCGGGCACCGATTCCCAGTTTGGGCCGGCCAGGGAGGCCCTGGCTGGGGGAGGTTCTCTGCTGGCGGCGATGGTAGGACCAGCTTCGCCTGGCGGGCCATTGGGGCGATGCTGTTGCGGATACTTCCGTGATGCAACCCGATCCTTCTAAAAATATGCTGTCGACTTGACCTGTTGGGCTGCATGTTGGCAGATAGCAGACCACAGGGTAACCTGGGTTGAAGCATTGCAGCGGCTGCACCTCCGCCGTTGCGACTTGAGACAACAAAGAAGCGCCGCTAAGAAAGGCTCCCCGGATTTGGGGCGGCACTCGCACTCGTGTGGGGGTTCTCCAGGCTCCACCTAGAGGGTACCTGACTAACTACACAGTAAGTAAGTGTAGATCCGATGGTTCTGCCATGGCTTCCGTCGGATCGCAGCCGGGATCACTAGTCACTACCCCGCATGGCCGATAAGAGGACTTTTCCTGCGGTTCACCCTGCATGCACTCAGCAGTGGATGGGGGTTAGAATACAGCCCATGTATTGTGTATTCATTGGTATTTCATAAGCCCTGCATAAAACAAAGACAGCCCTTCTACTAACTTAACCCTAGAGCAATCACCGCATGTACAGTACAAACCACCACCACCTCCCTCCCCTCCCCGTCTCCAACCATCGGAAGCATTCCTCCCACCATGCATCCGACCAGGAGCCACAACCTCTCATTCCCAACAGCCAGTAGCACCCACCAGGTCCACCCGAGGCGGCACCCGGTCGGGGCAAAGAGGGGGAACGTACCCGCCTCCGACCCGCCTCATGCCTCTCCCTCCCTCTCTATAAGAACACCCCAATCATCAAACCATCCCCTCACAGTCTCCATCTCCTACCCAATCCACCCCCAAACACCAATAAAACAAACAAACAAACAAATAAATAAATAAATAAGGCAGGATGCTCGGCAAAATCGCCCTCGAAGAAGCCTTCGCGCTGCCGCGCTTCGAAGAAAAGACGCGCTGGTGGGCGAGCCTCTTCTCGACCGACCCGGAAACCCACGTCAAGGAGATCACCGACATCACCCAGATCCGCCTCGACTACGCCGAGAGGTACGGCGTCGGGTACCAGATCCTGTCGTACACGGCGCCAGGTGTCCAGGATATCTGGGACCCCGTGGAGGCGCAGGCCCTGGCCGTGGAGATCAACGACTATATCGCGGAGAAGATCAAGGATCATCCGGATCGGTTGGGGGCGTTTGCGTATGCTCCCCTCCCCCACTTATACCCTTTCCCTTATACCCATCCATCCATCCATCCATCCATCCATCCATCCATCCAACAAACCAAACCTAATCCCCCCCCCCCCCCCCAGAACCCTCTCCATGCACTCCCCCCACGAAGCCGCCACCGAACTCCGCCGCTGCATAACAACCCACAACTTCAAAGGCGCGCTCATCAACGACACCCAACGCGCCGGCCCCGACGGCGACTCCATGATCTTCTACGACAACCCCACGTGGGACCCCTTCTGGGCGACCTGCACAGAGCTCAACGTGCCCGTGTACCTGCACCCCCGCAACCCCACCGGTACAATCTACGACAAGCTCTGGGCGGACCGGAAATGGCTCGTCGGGCCACCGCTCAGCTTCGCGCACGGCGTCAGTCTGCACGTGCTCGGCATGGTGACGAACGGGGTCTTCGACCGCCATCCCGCCCTGCAAATCATCCTCGGCCATCTCGGCGAACATATCCCGTTCGATATGTGGCGGATCAATCACTGGTTCGAGGATCGGAAGAAGCAGTTGGGGCTGCGGGAGACGTGTAAAAGGACGATTAGGGAGTATTTTAGGGATAATTTGTGGATTACTACGAGTGGGCATTTCTCGTCGCCGACATTAAGGTTTTGTGTGGAGGAGGTTGGCGTGGAGAGGATTTTGTTTTCCGTGGATTATCCGTTTGAGACTTTTGGGGATGCATGTGTGTGGTTTGATGGGGTGGAGGGGGAGATTGGGGTCGAGGCGATGAGGAGGATTGGGAGGGAGAATGCTAGGAGGTTGTTTCGGTTGGAGGCGTTTAGGGATTGTGATGCGTGATTTGATTTGGGGGGGGGGGTTGTGTGTGTATTTTCTACGAGGAATTTGAAGAGTACTATCGTATCATGTTATGTTATTCGCGGACTCGAGCGAGACTGGTACGTCCGTCCGTCCGTCCATCTGTCAGTAGATGCTGCTCGGACCTGACTATCTGTGCTATGTACTATTCAATTCCATAGGATATGATATGCCCTTTTCCTGTTTCGATTGTTTTCATGAGCTTCTTTTTTTTCTTTTCAATTGTTTTCGTGCATTTGCCTTTTTAACTTTTTTTTTTTTTTTTTTTTGCCCTTTTGAGTGTTTTTGGTTGGAAATGTTCAACATCAGCGCTTCAATCAATCCATATTCCTCCAATAGATGGTGCCATACTCCCTCATCCCCAATGCCAATTCTCATCCATCCCTCAAAAGCCGATCACCAATCTTGAGGCAGTCAGGCCAGACGGGCCAATCTCGTTCCAAGGCTTAGACGAAGGTGTCCGAGTCGTCCGAGTCGTCAGTGACAAACGCAAACCGGACCCCCCTTCATTTCTCTCTCTCTGCCTCCACATTCTCCTTGTCCTTGTCGTCGTTCCTACCCTCCCGTTCCCTTGGACTTATCTGCGCCTGAGCTGGAGATTGAGACTGAGGTCCAGACTGAGGTCCAGACTGAGCTTGGGCTTGAACTTTGGCTTGAGCGTCAGCCTCGGCCTGCGCCTCCTCCACCTCTCTCGCCCGTCTCCGATTCTCCTTCCCCTGCGCAGCTTGTGCCATCCTCTTGTGCTCCTCGTCGACGTAATGGCTGATCAGCGCCTCGCGCCAGATCCTCGGGGCCTCTTCGATCTCGCGGAACGCAGGGGCGACATACGTCTTCTTGATGTCCGCATTGGCGCGGATGATGGCATCATAGTTCTCAATCCCGTGGTTGATGGTGTGCCATGCCTGCACAAGCTGGCTGTTGAGCTGCGCCCGGGTCGGGTCCCAGTAGGCTTCGAGGTCAAAGGGGCGGGGGTGAGAGCTGATGAAGTCTGTGTAGAGGAAGCAGTCGAAAAAGTCGAGGAAGAGAACCAGAAGCTGATGTTCGCTGGGCCGGGGCTTCTTGAGGTGGCTTTTATGATTGTTAGTCATGTTTGAGATACGAGAAGATGCAGAAGAGGGGGCCTACCTGATAATCACTTCGGACATGTTCTTGAAGCGGAGCACGATGTTGTGATGGGTCTCGCTGGCGATGTACGCGACGGAGTAGTGCACACGCTGGGCCCAGGCGAGTTCCTGGCCCAGGATGTTGTCGATGATGGTTACGTACTTGACCAGTTCGGCGATGGTCCACAGCACTTCCTCGGCTTCGTCGGTGGACAGCAGATCCACCGGGTCGACCGGCGTCTGGTGCTGGCGGAAGAGGAGGAACTCCATGCGAATGATCAAGTTGCACATTGCAGTGAAGCGCTGCCTGGTGTCCGGCTTCAGCTTTTTGGATCTGAGCATGTCGCGCATCTCCTTAAGCACTTCTTGTCGGACGTCCTCGGGGGCTCGGCGGTCGGGGCGAGCAATGGAGGCTGGGATGTCGAAGAGCTGAGGGATCTCTGGCTCTGTGGCAGGGGCAGGACTCTCTCTTCCGACAGCAGCGTCGGCATTGGCGTCGATGGCAACGGTGGCAGGAGCAGGACTCTCTCTTCCAATAGCGGCGTCGTCATTGGCATCGATGGCAGCAGTGATAGGGGCAGGACTCTCTCCTCCGATAGCAGCATTGGGAGCGGTGACAGCAGTGGCAGCGGTGGCAGCAGTAGCAGCAATAGTGTCGGTGCTCTCCATGCTGAACGGGAGAGGGGAGGTCACGCTGGTATCCAGGTCTCGGAACCGGATCACTTCCTCGCAGACCTTGGAGATTGCAAATCTGTATGCCTTCTCGAGCGTCTCGTCAACCTGGGCATCTCCCGTCTCGCACGACTGGTAGTATTCGGGGAAGGGCTCGGTGCGGTTTGGGGCAGGCGGGTTGTAGGAAGAAGCAGACTGAGAGATGGGTTCCTCAACAGCCTTTCCCTCCTTGTGCGCATTCACAACTGATCCTGGGATGTTCGCTGGACTCTGAGCAGTCTTCAGGGTATCGACAGGCTTCTTTCCAGTAGTAGAGCCGGGTTCGTCCATCTCCATCGCAAAGACCAACTCTTCAGAGTCGTTGTCGTTGTTGTTTTTGTTGTCGTTGTCTAGCTCTTCGGAACGCTTCTGCAAGAAGGCCAGGTTGCGATTAAAGAGCTCGTAGAGACTTTCATCGGGGGAAGCAACGCGAGAGGGCCCATCAGAAGAGCCCAGAAAGCGCCGTGGGCTGGCGGGTCCGGCCTCACCTGCGGGTGGGATGAATGTGAGACGCGCGGGGATGGGGTGTCTTGGGTCGTTGGGGCTGGAGGTATAGGAGAACGACATGCTGCGCAGGCTCACAGTCCGGAGACCGAGAGACACGGTTGGAGTTGCAAAGCAAAGGCGAGCTGGTATCTTGAGATAGGAACGATGCAGATAGACAGTCGAAAGGAAGGGAGAGAAGGAAAGATGATCGACTGCATGCGAGAATAAATGGGCAGTCCCTGACCGGCAGGAAACGCCTGCTCAGCTGAGCCAGATCAGATTCACCTTGACACGGCTCATTCTGTTTCCATGGCCTAGATCCAGGACTATTAGCAGTGACTATTAGAAGTGACGATAAGTAAAAGATGCGCTGGACTGAGCTATGGCAGCACAGATCTGCGGGAGCCAGCAGCATTTCGAGTTAGTCGGTGGCTAGATCTCTGGTTGAGGCCTGTCAGAAGATCTGTTAGTGCTGCAGTGATGAGGAGAAGGAAGGATGCTGCTGTCACTGCCGGCTGCTGTAGATCAGCCGGCTCCACACAAGCCTTCACTACCTAGGTAGGGGGAATCCATCCCATCTACTAGTTCACTGAGGTATATCTGGCAGCGTGACAGAACATCCCCCAAGACCGGTTGAACCAAACTGCAAGCGTGGCATTCACATCCAACCCGCTCACTGCATTGACAAGCGGGATGGGATTATTCAATGGGAAGCTATTTTTAGTCTCCAAGTGCCGGTAATACAAATCCACACTGTTCTGCCAAAGATTGATTATCCATCCAAAGATGAGTGGCAAAGGGCTGCTGCTATATGAGGGTGCTCTATAGGTTAGATCTAGATTGACATCAACGGAACGGCCCTTCCCGTGCATCATCATTAGCCACAACTTAAGCTTCAGCGTTTTTTTACCCCCCCCCCCCCCATAAACAGACCACGCAGTTTGATAATCAAGGGACGGACGGCCTTTGTCGAGTTTCTTTGCCTGTTGCCCTTGAAAACGTGGCAATTGCAGTTTTGTGGCATCGAAATTGAGGAGTATGTTTCCAGTGTTTATTCTCAATCAAGCCATACTCGGGGGAGGGGGGACAAGAAAAATTGCGGTTATATCGTCACCAATTACGGTTCATCACGATTAGAGAATAATAATATTAACATAGGGGTATACTATGACTAAATGTACTGCAGTCGATCGAAAACGCTCACGGAAAACGCCCCGGGCAAAACGCCCCGGGCAGACACCGACAGCAAGCTGTCGGCAGGAGCGCCTATACGGATCAGGTAGAGGCAGTTCGCCCTCCGTTCAGACCAGTCTGGTGGAAAAAGCAGAAGTCTAAAAGAACAAAACGTTCTTCCGACTGCCAACTTAACAGAGCTGGATCGAACTCAATGAGGGTCGGCTCGCTCTTCGCACATTGACTAATTGGCACCCCACTGACAGGAGCGTGACAACTTAAAGTAGTGCGACATCGTCAACTAAGGAAAAGACATGAATACGCAAGGCATCCGACTGGCAAAGTCAGTCATCCTTCTTACTTTCCTGAGGTTTCGTCCCGGAGGCTTCATCCTCATCATCGGGCAACGGAACGTCCATCACTCGTTCGCCCGCTTTTTCCAACGCCCGACAGCTCCAGGTCCTTACGCCTTTATATACCGCCTGAAATAATTAGCTGAGAATTCGCAGAAAGGTCAAAAACAAACTTACCCAAAGAAAACTACCGACGCCGATGACGATGACCAGCCACGCGACGCGGTTCCGGCCGGTGTTGCGGCCCCCGCTGAGCACCCCGGTGCCGCGCAGCGTCAAGCCCTGCCACGAGGACAAGGCGAACACGGCCTTGATGAACGACAGAAACCCCAGGGAGGCCAGGCCCTTGACGAAGTGTTCGGTCCAGGACGCCCGCGCATCATCCGGCAGGACGCCCGTCACGGGGTGGTCCCATAGCTCCAGCGGCAGGGTTGGATCCAGAGGGTCCAGGTAGAGGTTAATGATGGGGTCAGCAATGAAACCAAGCAAAAATATAGTAAACATTAAGACGACTAGGGTCAATGCGAGCTGCGTCAACGGGCTACTGATCCAGCGCGCCCACTGGAGGCGCTCTAGCCGATATTGAAAGCCGCAGGTCGGACAGTGCCAGAAGTTGCGCTTGCCATACCCCGGGTCCGCATGGCGCCACAGCCGCAGGCATCCCTCGTGGACATAGCGGGAGGAGCCTTTGCACTTGCAGGGGCGCAGCAGTCGACCCGACTCCGGGTCGGAGGACTCGTAGACCACCCGCTGCCGGGGCTGGAGGAAGCCCGGCAGATGCTCGGAGGGCGGAGGGAAGGTGGGATGCACTGTCTCCAGGCAGATGCGACAAGTACGGGAGGGGTATTCTTCTGTGGGTGTGGTGTACGAAGAGTGACCCGGATCAACAGGCTCGTCATTGTCACTGTCACCGTCACCGTCTCCTACTTCGGGAGCGGCGGAAGCGGCAGAGCTGGAAGGCCACTGCCAGAGTGGCTCTCGGCGCTGGTCCATTCTACCCCAGGAGGCAAGACCCTTGGGGCATAATATGAGGGTCAGATCTGCCCGCGACCTGAGGACTGACTAGCAGAGGTAAGGGGAGGAGGGGAGTGGTGGTGGTGGGAGGGAGAGAGGGGGGAGAAAAGCGAGAAAAAAGCGAGGGAAGAAGAGGCCAGGTGAGAAGGAAGTGGAGAAGAAGGCGGGAAGCGCACTAGCCGCTCGCCTACCGTCACCGCCCCAGGCGCGGCTTGGCACGCGCTGGCACGCCCGGGCGGCGCTGAGTGAGCAGCTGCTGCGTCAACATCCTGTCGCCTGCTGGCCTGCTCGAGGTAGCTTCCACTCCCACTTCATCCCATCATCGCCCTCTTCATCCTCCATCCCCACCCCGTTTCTATCTGCCCCGGAGCCTGTGACCCCGCCACCCCGTCCCCATGGCCGATCGCTACTCCTTCTCTCTGACCACCTTCTCCCCCAGGTAAGAAACAGCTTCTCCATCATCCATAGCTAGGATCTCTGCTAACATCCGCACAGCGGGAAGCTGGTTCAGATCGGTAAGGACCCCAGGACCCCCCCCCCCATCTGTCCAGTCCGTCTGCCAGGCTGGATGCTGACCCGCTCTAGAATATGCCCTCAACGCTGTCAACCAGGGTGTCACCGCCCTTGGTATCAAAGGTATGATGAGAGGTCTGCCCGACGGCTCGGAGCATCACTGACGTCGACAGCTACCAACGGAATCGTCCTGGCCACGGAAAAGAAGTCCTCTTCGCCGCTGATTGACCCCCCCTCCCTCTCCAAGGTCTCCCTGATCACCCCCGACATCGGTATGGTCTACGCCGGCATGGGCCCCGACTACCGGGTGCTCGTCGACAAGGCCCGCAAGGTCTCTCACACCGGCTACAAGCGCATCTACAACGAATACCCCCCCACCCGGATATTAGTGCAGGATGTGGCTCGTGTCGTGCAGGAGGCCACGCAGTCCGGTGGTGTCCGACCGTACGGTGTCAGTCTGTTGATTGCGGGCTGGGACGAGGGTGTGGAGCCCGAGGCGGAGGACATCCAGGTCGGCGACAAGGACGGCGAGCCCAAGAAGGTGTCCGGCAAGACGGGCGGCATCATGAAGGGCGGCCCCAGTCTGTATCAGGTCGACCCCAGCGGCAGTTACTACCCGTGGAAGGCCACGGCCATCGGCAAGCACGCGACGAGTGCGAAGACGTTCCTTGAGAAGCGTTACACCGAGGGTCTCGAGCTGGAAGACGCCATCCACATCGCCCTCCTGACGCTGAAGGAGACCATCGAGGGCGAGATGAACGGCGATACGATAGAGATTGGTGAGTGGCCCCGCGGTCGTTTACGCAGGACATGCTGTGCTGACCCGACCCTCCTCCCCTCCAGGCATTGTTGGCCCTCCCGCCGACCATCTGCTCGGCTACGAAGGCGTGGAGGAGTCCCGCGGACCCCGGTTCAGGAAGTTGAGCAAAGAGGAGATCGAGGATTACCTCACCAACCTATGAGATATCCAGTCAATACAGATCAGATCCACGAGCCTTGTAGTATAATAGACCTGTCTCAGTCTTGCGAGGTTCTCACGACATGGCAGCGCCGCGATCCGAGGTTCGCCGCGGACCTCTGGGACGGACGGACTGCGGCGCTTGATGAATGTTTGGGCGGTTCGAGACTGCCAGTAATACTTTAAAACCTTATCCGGAATGAATGCGTCTTGCCTATGGAATTGATGACTGCCGCCGCGGGCCAGACCGTAGTCGGGCTTTCGGGCTTCAGGATCGGTGAAGCAGGCCACCGCATGTGCAGACCCAGCCGTTGGCAGGGATTTGTAGCTCGTACTTTTCGGAAATGTCTACGGAGTACTGCGGTAGTGAGATAGTGTAGTGTGTCTGTCTGTCCAGAGATTGGACGTCTCCGATGCGGGCAGCCGCAGGATGGCACGCCAGCCGACCAGTGGCCTCGCGGATCGCCCATTCATCGCCTTTCGATCCATTTCTCCCCGCAGCCAAAGCAATGACTAAGAGGACACAGCTCGAGCGGGGATTGATCCGTCGAGGCGACCAGTTTACCTGTCATCAGGCTCATCAGGCCAGCAGAGCTTCCCCTGGCGCAGTCCAACCACCGTCATGGCCCTAGCCTGATGTCCATCCATCCCTGACCCTCACGGAGGCTACTATTTTCGTCCCGACTTCCCCGGACCCGACGCACCAAGCGCTCGGACTCTGCAGCCTGTCCTAGTCCTACTCCTAGTCTCAGGCGGGCCTGGGTTTTATGGACGTCTTTGGATGGCCGTACCACTCGAGTCGCGGATGCGGTGTGTTGTGCATGCCATTGATCTCTCTTCCATGCCTGGGTTCTGTGTCCGTGTCTGTGCCTTGGTTCCGGCTCTCTTGTCATCTAGATACCCTACTCTCTTCACGCTGCGGTGAGCAGAGCAAGTAGCAGCAGCAGCAGCAAATCATCAATCCTGAACTGGAGCACGCACGCATCCATCCGCCCAGGAACCACCATCGCGCACAAGCACAAGCACAAGCACCAGCACCAGCACCAGCACCAGCACCAGCACCAGCATTGCAGCCACCGATGAGCAGAGCAGCGGACCCTCACCCCCATTGGTCCGAACTGTGGCTGGCTGGAAGCCCCAAGCCCCAAGCCCTCCAACAACGACCTACTGCCTCACCTACATAACCCCCCAGCACCGCCAGACAAGTTTCAAACACGCCTGCGCCCCCATCCCATCGGAGCATTCCTGATACACGCCCACACCCACCCAGATACACAGACACACAGACATACTGTGAGTGGCTCGTGCATCGCCAACCCAACCAACCCACCTGCCGCCCCCCCCCACCATGCCCATATCCTCAACCACGGACCCCCTCGACGGCATCTCCGGCGAAATCGCCAGCAACGGAGACATCTTCAAAGGCGCACTACTCTTCTTCATGGCGATATCCTGCTACAACGTCCTCGAGCTAATCATCCTCATCCTCTCGACCTTCCGACGGTGGAAAGGCCTATACTTCTGGAGCCTACTCCTCTCCGGGTGTCTCGGCGTGATACCCTACACGCTCGGCTTCCTCCTAAAATTCTTCACCCCCGCAGACTCAACCCTCTCCGTCACAGTCCTGACAGTCGGGTGGTGGGTAATGGTGACAGGCCAAGCCGTCGTTCTGTACTCACGCCTCCACCTAGTGATCTGCGGCGACGATGACCGCGTGTTGCGATGGGTCCTATACATGATCCTCGCGAACGTGGTGCTGCTGCATGTTCCCACCACCGTACTTACGTACGGCGCGAATGCTAATACCGACAATCGGGACCGCAGAGCGGTGTTCGTGATCGGGTACAATATCATGGAGAAGGTGCAGATGACGGGGTTTACGCTGCAGGAGGTTATTATTTCGGGCCTGTATGTGTGGGAGACCGTGAAATTGTTGAGATTGTGTTTCGTGCGCCATAATCAGCGCATTATGCACCAGTTGGTCGGGATTAATGTTGCCATGTTGGTTATGGATTTGGTTCTCTTGGGCCTGGAGTATGCGAGTTGTTATGCCGTGCAGATTACGCTGAAGGGCGCGGTTTATAGTGTAAAGTTGAAACTGGAGTTTGCGGTGCTGGGCAGGTTGGTGGCTGTTGTGCAGAATCGGAGGCCCATTTCGATTGATGGCGATGTTGTGCATCTTTGTTCTAGGTCGGGGTCGGTGGGGATGGGGATGGGGATGGGGATGGGGATGGGGACAGGGGGGGTGGGGAGTCGGGAGGTTACAGTTACGGCGGTGGAGAGTGTGTCGAGTCGTGGGGGTGAGGTGTGTTGTGATTCTGGGGGTGGACGACGCCAGGAGAGGGTGTGTTTGGATGGTGGCAAGGTCGTGACTATGACCGAGTTGGAGGCTTGGGTGGATGGGGCCCGGGGATGAGCGTTGTTAGGCTTTTATTGAAAATATTTCGGGGGTTAGTTTTTTTTTGTACGGGGTGTATATACTCGCGAGGCGTTGGGATTAGATTATGTGTGGTATTGAATGTGATATTCTGATATGAAGATGTAAATGAGTCTTGATCTATAGCCCCGCTTCGTCGCCGTCTACTATCCATCCGAACTCGCCCTCGGATTCTTCGTCCTGGCTGTCCGCGATCTCGTCGGCTTTGCGTTTGCGTTGGCTGGCGGTGGTGGTCTCGTCTGCTGGTTGGAACTGGGGGGGTTGGTCTTGCTGCTCGTGTGACTGAGTCGGTGTTTGGATCCCTTGTCCCTGGGCTTCCTCCTGGCCTTGAATTTCCTGCACTTGGACTTCCTGTAGTTGAACCTCCTGATCTTGCAGTCCCTCATCGTGTACTTCCGGGTGGGGGACTTCCTGGTCGTGCACTTCTTCTTGCACTTCTTCTTGCACTTCCTCTTGCACTTCCTCTTGCACTTGAACCTGTGCTTCCACTTCCTCTTCTACTTGAACTTGTATTTGCCGCTGCTCCTCCTCCTCCTCCTCCTCCTCCTCCTCCTTCTCCTGCCCCCCACCCCCAACATCAACCTCACCTTCTCCCCCCTTCCCAATAGCCCACACCCCATCCTATAAACAGTCAGTATTAGCCTCCCTCCAACCCAACCCACTCCGCAAACAACCCAAGACAAAACAAAACAAAGAGAA
>KZ826161.1:0-20446 GCA_003184645.1 Aspergillus ellipticus CBS 707.79
GGGGGGGGGTTAATTGACGAGGGAGAGGAAGGAGACTTACAAACAGCAATTGGCGTCACTTGGGCGACCTTCCCAACGTCTTCGTCGGCTTGCATGATGCGCTTTATGCGCGCGACCGGGAACTTGGTCTTCACCTCGATGGGCACGGCGGGGATCGGCTTCGGAGACTCCTCCTCTTCCTCCTCGTGCGCCGGCTCCGGTTCCGGCTCTGGCTCCGGCTCCGGCTCTTCATCTTCCATCACGACCTCTTCTTCCTCCATAGGCTCCTCTTCGACGGGCTCCACGTACTTGGAGACCTGCACGGGCGCGACCTCGGCGGCCTGGGCGATACGGGAGGAGCGGCGAGCCATGTCAAGGTGTAGGTGAGGCTCGGGGAAGGGGGGAATGTACTGCTGGGGCACCCTGGTCGGCGGGGCCGGGGGTTGTTGATACTGCGGGGTGAAGAAAGGCGAGGCGTCGTAGGAGGCGCGATGGGCGAGGGGACTCCCGAATTGGTAGCCGGGGGGCGGGTGGTGGTGGGTGATGGGGGGAGAGATGGGGGAGTGGAAGGTGGAAAAGTCAGGGGATCGTGGTCGGTAAGAGTTGTCTTGGTCTGTCATTGCTGTGGGGATTTTTATTTTTTCCTCAGCGATGGGATCCAAGCGACGGCGGCGATGCGCGTGCGCGCCTAAAGGGAAACAGGCTAGTATAAAATAAATATGGGGAACCAACCTTGGCCGCCAGTTGGATCTCAATAATAGAATTCTGGGTCGGGTCTGGATGGAGACAAGATGGGGGGGGGCTTAAATCCACATTGGACTAGAATGTCCGGACATAGCACACCAGCAATGGAATTCCTTCTGGGATTGCACAGAATGAAGGGCCGGAGCGAGCGCGCGCCGACCATCAACAAATCCGGGAGGAAGTAGTGTTTGGGGGGTGTTTTGAGACGATTGCGTGCGGCAAATGGTCCGAGCGTCTGGTCTTTATTGTGCAGCAAGGCAAAGGGAGAACCAAGAGAGAACCAACAGAGACCAACGGAGAACTAAGAGGCGAACTAAGGTAGAGTGCGTGTGTCCAAGGACAGCCGGCAGTGGCCCGAGCAGCCAGAGGAGAGAAGCACCGGGACGCTTTTGTTCCGGGGAGCAGCAGCAGCAGCGGCCCTTTTAACCCTGGCCCCCGTTACACTCTCGCGCTAAAAATATGGGAGCCAACCTTTTTTTTATTTTACCCTTTTCTTTTTTTTTGGGCTGCCGGACCCAACTGGCCAGGAATCCGTCCACCGTCCAGTGACTGCCGCCGGAGAGTCATCCTCCCTCCCTCCTTCCCTCCCATCATCATCATGACTCCCTCCCATCCTGGTGCACCGTGATGCTGCTGCTGCTCTTCGACGGTGACTGGCGCAGACCCTACTCACCGGATGACTTACCGACTCCTACGGAGCGCCTTAGTTTTCTCTTACTGACCACCCTGCCGGTGTCTGTCCTGCACCCCCAGTGTACCACACAGGTACCTCCGTGTCCAGCTCCGATGCGCGATGCTGAAGATCATCGTCCGCCGGCCGGGCTGTCTCATCCCTTCACTCCCGCGCAGCATGAACGATATCTTCAGCCACTTCTCCTCTCTCTGGACTCTTCATGCCCTCGGGATGTCGTCTGCGAACCACGCCTCGCCACCCCGCCCGGAGGAACAGCCTGGATGGCTCGCCCGCTGATTGGCCACCCTCGACATTTGGCTTTTGCCGCGCGTGATTCCGTCCGTCGAGGCTGCGTCAATGATGCAAATCCCATCCCATCCTCCTCTCCTCCGTAGTGTCACCGTCAGCCTTCCGGTGTCCCTGGCGATCCGGTACCAGGGCTCAGATGCAAGAGCCTGGGTACGGGTGGTCACGTTATGGGTGCCCTGATGGGTGCCTTTGTTGTCTCCTCCTTTCCCTTGTTCCTCCCCTCTTTCACTACTTCCTGCTTCCCTCCAGACGCTTGATGATGATACAAGAGCTCCCGAGATGGGAGAGAGGACGACGTTCGCGCAGAGACCCGTCCCGGGTATCGCCGCCGTTGGACCTCTCGGGCTATTCAATGGCCGTCCCAATCGCTGACGGTGAAAATTACTTGATCTAATCTGACCGTGCGTCCATGGTGTCCCCTCATGGCCTGTCCACCCTGATTTGCTCGTCGGAGATGAAAGGCACCCGGTTAGTGTACTATCTAGGTAGGTACTACTACTAGGTACTAGTAGGTAGGTACGGAGTAGGCCAGGCTGGATCTTGCCCGAGCCGGCAGTGATAGAAGCCAGAGGCTGTGATAGGCCTAGCGCTGACCCCGCGCAACAGAGCCCGGAGGCTGCATCGTAAAGGGCTATCTGTCTGCCTGATGCTGAGGCGCCGTGTGATAGATAGCAGCCAGGGGCCGCGGCGGTGGGCGGTGTGCGGCGCTGGGTTGAGATCCCCATGACCTGTCCAAAACCAACGCGTGATCGTCGGGGGGGGACTTCTAACGGCCGGGTGGGAAAGCGTAGCTAGCGTGTAGGCCTGTAGTCAAAATGGCAAAGGTACCCTCTCATGCCATGCCTCGACAGTAGGTAAGTGTCGCAGTACTCCGTACTGTAGGTACACTCGGAGGCTGTCAGCCATGCTTCGCGGCCGGGCGGGGCGAGGCCGGGACCACGGTTCTTCCGCTCCGCCCGCCGCCGGCCTCCAAATTTGGTCAACAGGCAGATCGATTGTCCGTTGCGACATTCACAGCGACGCTTGATTCACGGTGACTGTTAACGTGTGACGCCAGCAGGCATGGCCACCGTCCGTTGTTGATGGCGAATTAACTCGTCTCCGTTATCTCCGCCGTCCTGGCCACCACCCCGTCTGGCAATCCGACCCCTACTTCTGGACATATCTCTTTTCCCCGGAGTAGCCTCCCTCCGCAATGGCTGTCGCAGATCAGCCCTCGGGCCTGATGGACATCGCCAGGTAGGTCAAATCGGATCTTGTGTTGCCCCTCTGCATGAAGTCGCCCCGGTAGCTGACCCATCCTTTGCCCACTAGCTCGCTCACCCAGGATGAGATCCCCTTCAAGCTGCGATGCGCCATGTGCAACAAGCTGGCCATGAACGCCTTCCGCCTGCCTTGCTGCGATCAAGCGATTTGTGATGGCTGTACGCGTCTCCCCCGGCTCCATGTGCTCGAGTCCGCTCTAACACCTCCTGACAGGCCAGGCTTCGCTTCCCGATACTTGTCCCGTCTGCGCGCACACCCCTCTCTCGGCCGATTTATGCAAGCCCAACAAAGCGCTGCGGACGACCTTGAAGGCGTTTTTGCGCACCGAAGAGAAGAAGCGCGAGAGGGAACGGCAGTCGACCACCCCTGCGACATCCGTGCCTACAAATGGGGCTACCCCGGCGGACGCGACTCCGGCTCAACAGGAGACGCCGGGAGTGCCCAGTGTCCCCGATGGTCCGGTTTCGGAAGAGGCACCTATTGTCCACCCGTCTATTGAGGTTATACCGGAGGACGCATTTATCCCTGCGGACGTGAACGCGGAGAACACGCCAGGTACCGGCGACGATGTTTCCCGAGAGGCCCCCGCTCAGGTAATACTTCCTGCCCACGTGGTTATTTTTGACTGACGTCCTGGTGTAGAATGAGCAATTGGAGAGCGCCTCCGTCAACATGCAGGATGCCGTTGGTGATGCGGAGCACGTCGAGGGCGAACAACCCGATGAAACCACCTCCGCTCCAGCGGATGGCCAAGAAACGTCCCAAGAACCCGGATCCGGGCCCGCGTTTCCTAACGCCATGGGCTTCAACATGGGAAACGGGATGTTCCCCAACATGGGCTGGAACAACAACGGAAACTTCAACCCGATGTCCCAATTTATGAACAACCCCATGTTCAACTTTCCAAACGCCATGGGTAAGACCACCTTTTCTTCCAAACAAACGAACCCGACTGACTGACGGGCCCCGCAGGAATGCCCGGCATGGCGATGGACCCGATGGCCGCGAATCAGGGTATGTTTGGAGGCTACGGGATGAACATGAATGGCATGAACATGGGAATGAGTTACGACGCAGGTCAGGAGATGTACGGGGGATGGGACGGCTCACAGAACAATGTTTGGAATGGAGGCCAAGATAAATTCAATCCAAATGCTTTCGCAAATGGTATGGGTCCGCAGTATGGGGGCCCCTCTGGATTTGGCGGATATAATATGTCTCAACCCAACGGAGTTCATGGGCAGCAGTTCCCTAGCCAAGATTATCAGAATGGCTCTTATGCCGGCTATGGCAGAGGCAATTTCCGGGGCCGTGGCCGTGGTTTCTTCCCCAATGGCCGTGGCCGTGGCGGGCTTGCTGGGCACATGCAAGGCCAAGGCCCTTACCCTGCGAATGCTAACCACCCAGCGTTCCCCAACCATAATCCCCCTAGTGACAATCCCGAGCTGGCGCAGGCTCCGGATGCTGTATCTGCCGGGGCTGACGAGAAGGAGGTCCACGAGGAGAATGGCCTCAGCGGCGACCTGGATCCGGCGCAAGAGGCGACCGCGGATGCTGCTGGGGAGAACACGGGGGAGACCGACCCTGCCAATAGAGACGCGGCCACCAACGGGGACCCCGAGCCCGAGGACACCCAGCTGCGTGGCATCCCAACCATTGATAGTCTAGACCAGGTCAACGCTGCCCAAGGTATGCCGCCCGGCCCGATGGGACCCGGCTTTGGCAGAGGCGGGTACATGCGCGCGCCCTTCCCCGGACGGCCCGGCGCCTTCAACGCGCCGCCCTTCATGGCCGGCCCTAACATGTACCCCGAGCCGCGGGGCCAGGGCGTCGAGGGCGCCCCCGCCGCCCCCCGAGCCATGCGCGAGGGCCTGCCCAACACCAGCGTCCTGCGCCAGCGCAACTATCAGGGCCCCGGCCGAGCCTCCGCGCCGCCGGTGAAGCCCAACGAACCCTCGCAGAGGTAAGTCATCCCTCCGTGTGTCGCTCCCTGCCGCTCCCTGCCGCCTCATCTGACGTTCACTGTTCACTCCAGCGCGACTCCAGCTCCCGGACCGGAGGACCAACCCCCCCGCTCAACCTCGCAATCCAAGTGGAAATCGCGGTCCCGATCCCCCGCCCCCTCGCAAGCCGACAGTCGCCGTCGCTATCGGCAGCGTTCCACCAGCGTCGACCACGCCGCGGATGACTCGGAACGCAGACGAGACCGCCCGAGAAGGCCCCGGCGTGAGGACAAATACGAGGAACCCTCTGCCGAGGACAGCCACCGCACGCGCTCTCCGTCTCTGGAGTCTCGCCGGTCCACGCGTCGTGACAGAGAGCGGGACAGACGCAGCGGTCGCCGGTCGCATCGCTCCCATCGGCACCGCAGCTGGAGCCGCAGCCCGGCCCGTAACGGCGAGGCCCCCGACTCCGAGCGTCCTCCCGAAGAAAACGGCACCAGCTCGAGAGCCAAGCCCGCCGACGCCATGGATCTCTCCAGCCGCAGCTATCGTCCAGGTAAGGATCGCTCCCGGCGTGATGACGACCGCGACAGAGACAGGGACCGGGGCTCCAGACGCCGCGACCGAGACCGAGACCGTGATCGTGATCGTGACCGCTACCGTGACCGAGACAGGGACCGGGACCGGGAACGAGAGCGCGACCGCGACAGGGACAGACACCGGGACCGTGATAGAGACCGCGAGCGCGACCGTGACCGTGACAGAGACAGGGACAGGGACAGGAAACGCCCTCGCCGGGACCGCTCCGAATCCCCCGTGAACAGCGAGTACTCCTCCCGCCACCAATCCCGTCGCGTCAAGCGTGACCGCGAGGAAGACACTCGAGACAAAGCTGCCCCGAAACCCACCGCCGGACCACCCACCACGGCCGCAGAGCCAGAGAAAGACCCGCACACTCTCGAGCGCGAAGCCCGCAACCGCGAACGCATGCTCAAGGAGCAGCAGCGCCGCGAAGCCATGAACGCGGACGGCGGCGGCGGCGGAGGCAAGTCGCGCAAACGAGACAGCCGGGCCGGCCGACGTTTCAGCTACAAGTACGACGACGAGGGGAACGACGATTCTCGGACGTCGCGAGGCGAGAGGGAGCGCGAGGGGGGGCGATGGAAGTGATTTTGTGTCTGTTTACATCTACCTACTGCATACCAGTCCACGGACTGGACTGGACTAGGCTGGAACTGGGTTTGTCCATCACCAGAGTCCGCCCTTTAATTCCCCCCTCCTTTTTCCTATTCTCCCTCCCTCCCTCCTTTTACATCATACCAAACCACACCATACCATACCATCCATACCATATCATATCTCAACCCTCAATATCAAGAACATAGAAAGAGACATACGAATCCACGATGTTCTTCCTTTTTTCTTTCTTTCTTTCTTTTCTTTCGAGTGATAAAAGTCCGTCGAATTGAGTATGGTTGTCAGCGGCGCATTTCTTTTTCAGTTTCAGTTTCAGTTTTCTTTCCGTCGGTGGATTGCTTTCTAAGATATTTATTTGGTGTTGTGATGCGAGACGCCAGATACAGAATGGCAGGATGGATTTGTAGTTAGGCAGATAGGCATGCTAGATCCGATCGATCCATCCGGTGGAGAATCCTACATCTCATTCTCATCCTTATTAAAATTAAGTCGGCTCGGTTCGGTTGGGTTCCCGGTGGGCCTGCTGGTGCTGCTGGCATCCGAAATCGGTATCGATATCTAGTATCCATGTAGAAGAGGCTTGTCTACCCAGTAGACAAGATGGGAACGGAATTATCTTACTGAATAAGGTACTGGGATAGACATACGGCTTTGTTGTGGGTGGAATTTCAAGGGTTTAGAATGTAGTCAGTTGGGTAGTCGGATGGTGTCATGTTGCCATGATTGATGGATTGATTGATTGATATACCATCCCGGTATGAATCCTGATTGGGCACGGACAAAGGCTACACGTGTAGATTCGGTAGATTATAGATATGGGGTGGATAGCCCCAAACTCATTTATCAAATATTAGCTGACGAGGATCGAACATTTCCACTACTACTAAGGAGTGATAGATGGTCTATCTATTACAAGACTTTACCCCCTTCTTCAACCACTACATCTTGCTTGTATTTAAAGCAAGAGGTTAGATTGGTTCATCTAGCATAAACCCAAGTCTTCATTATTCAACCCTAACCCAAACCCATCATTAACAACAGCCTATATCCCCCTCAACCCCCCCCAACCACGCCCTCTACCCAACCCCTCACCATAAAAAACGAAATAACCACCCCCCTCACTACGCCACCCTCCCCAAAATCATCCTCAACAACTCCCCCGAATTCCTCCCCGTCGGCGCCGCATCCCCCAGCACCTCCTCGGGCGTCCCCAACGGATAAATCAACGGACAATTAATATACCTCTTCACTCTCTTCGCCACGTCCCCCACCAAACTCGCCCTCCTCTCCCATCCCTCGCCCACGACAGCCCCCCAATCGCCCAAATCCAAACAACACACGTACGTCTCCTGGGTATACTCCACCAGCGGCTCGCCCAACAACTCTGCCGCCGCATTATGCCCGGACACGCGGCCCATCTGCAGCGCATGCTGACAGGACATCAACGCCACATGACCCTTTTCGTCTGCGACAGCGCAGGCTGCGTCGCCTGTGGCGTAGATATCGCTGACGTCGGGGACGCGGAGGTAGGCGTCGACGTGGAGGCGGGAGAGAGGGTCTTTTTTGGAAGGCAGTTGGTGGGTTAGTGGGGTGGCGCGGACGCCGGCGGTCCAGATGACAGTGTTGGTTGGGATGGGGACGCCGGAGGAGAGGGTCACGCTGGTGGGGGTTATGGATGTGAGGGTTGTGTTGAGGTGGAGGGTTATGTGGAGGGATGTTAGGGCTTTGGTGATTGTGGGGTTGAAGGAGGGGCCGAGGGACGAGGCGATGGTGGGGGCGGAGTCGATTAGGATGATTTGGGGTTGTGGTAGATGCAGCTGGGAGAGACGGCTGGGGAGCGAGGTGGCGAGTTCGATGCCCGTGAAGCCGGCGCCGATGATTACGATGGTCGAGCGGGCGGGGGAGGCGGGGAGGGTGGGTAGGTTGGCGAGGTGCGTGGATAGGGTTGTCGCTGAGGGGAGGGTGTCGATGTTGAAGGCGTGGGTGGACAGGCCTGGGACTGAGGGGGGGTAGTGGATGGTGCTCCCTGCCGCGAGGATCAGGCGGTCGTAGGGGATGGTGAGGGGGGAGCCGGTGGGGGGTTGCATGGTGATGGTGTGGGTGGAGGGGGAGATGGTTGTCGCCAGGCCTTGGAGGTATTTGACGTCGAGGGATTGGAAGAGTGCGGTTAGGTCGTGCTGCATTGTCGAGGGGTTGGCTTCGTAGAGGCGTGGCCGGATGACCAGCGAGGGCTCGGGGGCGATGATGAGCACTTCCAGGTTGGCGGTGTTGTTGGTCAGCTGCGCGAGGCGTTTGGCGGCGAAGGCGCTCCAGATGCCGGCGAAGCCAGCGCCGATGATGACGAGTTGGTTAGGCATGGTGTTTGGGATTGAGAGGGTGGATGAGTGGTTTGGATGGAGTGAGGGTGAGGATAGTATACTACTGTTTATATAGTTGAGATGCATGCATGGTCTGACTGGCAGCGGGAATCCACTCGGCTCCGAACCTTAACGGGTTGCCGGGTTGCCGGGTCCCCGCGCCCCGGATATCTGATCGCACATCCACCACCAACTTCGCTTCCTCCCCATGGATCTCCACGCCCCGGCTTTCCACGGCAGAGCCACGCGCTCCTCGCTGGCCTGCCTGCCGTGTCGCTCGCGCCATCTGAAATGCGACGGCAAGCGACCCTGCTGCACCCGCTGCGCACAGTTTTCCCGACAGTGCGACTATGCGCGATCGCGCCGCGGGGGACTGGATCGGGCGGCGTTGGAGGAGCGGCGAAAGCGACTCGCGGCGGCAGACACTGCGGCATCGGCGGGTACTGCTAGTAGCCCGAGTTCCCGCCGATCAGCAGCGAATCCACCGCGCCAGGAGGTTGCGTCTCCGATGGTGGGGGTGGAATTCCCGAGCTATGGTCTGCTCGAGGGACTCGGCGCGGCTGTGTCGCCCGAAGCATCGTCGCCAATCACCAACATCGAGAACGATCCCTTGATCGACTCGTACTACCAGAATTTTCACGACTTCCACCCGTTCCTGCTGCCCCAGAAGCACTTGTTACGGCGCTGTCAAGACCCGAGCACACATGCCACGTTCGCACCCCTCCTTGCGGTCATGCGGCTGGTGGGAAATCTATACAGCGCGCGGGAGTGGTCCATCCCGCTACAGAATGACGTCGAGACCCTCGTCTCGCAAGCATCGTCCACCGATCCAGTCACAGTCCAGTGTCGACTGCTATACTCCATAGCGCTGTTCTGGCACGACCGCAAAGCCGACGCAAAATCCCAAGTGGATGCTGCGATCCAGCTGGCCCTGGACCTGAACATGCATCGCTGTGAGTTTGCCCGCCAGGACGCCACCAACGATCCACTCTTGCAAGAGTGCTGGCGCCGGACCTGGTGGATGGTGTACACCGTGGACGCCTACTACGCGGGGACTCTAGGGACGATGAATTTCTCCGTCGCGAACATCGATACAGACGTGGACCTACCCTGCGAGGAGATGGAATACCAGCGGGGAGTACGCTCACCCTATCAGTCCCTATATAGTGTATCCAAAATAACTAACTCACCCAGGAAATCCCCCCACCCAAAACCCTCGAAGAGTTCGAAACCCGAGAATTCGCCCCCGACGAGCCCATCTTCTCCTCCTTCGCGTACCTAATCGGCGCCGTCCGCTGCGCAGCCATCGCAATATTATCCGTGCCCAAGACAGCCCGCAAAGAAGATTCCACGCAGGTGATCCAAGCCGCCGACGCAGCGCTAAACGGCTGGGTCCTCCTACTGCCCAAGAACCACAAACAAGTCATGAGCAAGACAGGAGAAATCGACGAACTGATGTTTCAAGCACACCTGCTCATTCACGTGTACCTCCCCCCCCCCCCAATATATCACCCCAAAATACTCCCACACTAACACCCCCCAGAGCAACAATCGGCCTCCACCGCCCCTACTCCGACCTAAAATTCAGCCCGATCGAAGACCTATCTAGCTGCGCGCGCGAACCCCCCCTCGACACCCCAACCCCGGACCTGGTCAACGTGCACACCATCCGGGTGCTCCGCTCCGTGGAAGCCCAGATCCGTCTTCTCGCGCTGCCGGCCCCGCAGGCCCATTCCCACTCGCAGTGCCGATTCCATCACACCCCGTTCACGACCTGCATGATTAGCGAAGGAACCCTCGCTTTACTCTCCGTGTGCAACTTTCTCTTCAAGGCCCAGGATCTGACTATCGCGAGAGGCCAGATCCGCATGGCGATTGGCTGTCTGAAGGCTCTTGGAGAGGTATGGGCCCGGACGGCGCGGAATGTGCGTGAGATTCAGACGATTGCGCAGAGGGTTCTGGGGCTGGGTAAGGGGGCGGGTGGGGGTGGAGGAGGGGGGAGTGGGTGTAGAAGTGGGACTGGGAGTGAGAGGACGGGGGTAGAAGTGCCAGATATGGTGGGCAGCGAGGGACACGGAAGTGGAAGTGGAAGTGCAAGTTTAGGGTCGGAGGTGGAAGGGCTGAGTGAGAATCTTGGCGTGGGTGTGGATGTGGATGTTTCGCTACCGGCGCTGGACGAGATCGAGGATCTCTGTGGGTGGCATGGTCTGGGGGGGTTGGATCCGGATGGGTCGTGGGGGGTGGGGACGGGGTTGCAGGTGTGGAATGGGGGGTAGACTTGTGTTTCAACTTTACATACAGAGATCTATAAATTGTACCGCAGAATTATGCAGACTTGTTGCAAAGAAGTATAATAAGATACTGAGTAAAGTACCGAGTTTATAAAATTTAAATTATCCGTCAGGCAATACGGAGGCGTTGGTTGCCGTGGAGTGGAGTTAACCCCAATCTCCGCCGGGAACGAGAGCAGACCCTAAGTAAGGACTGTTGACCATATCCCGGCTGCTCAGCTTCTCCGTATTGGTTCCATAATAGCTGCCAAGCTGCAGCGCCAGTCTTAGCTCCGTACGGGATCGTTGATGGCCATGGAGTTTACGGGAACGAGAGTATGTACACGAACACGACGGAGTTAACCCCCCAATCTCCGCTGAGGAATGAGGAATCATGGCCGAGTATCAATCGGTTGACTCCCTGTCTTGGATCTATGAGGTGACATTTTAACTGATAAGTACATGACAAACGCAGCTTCTCTCCCCTCATCCTCTTCCCTAGCTCTACATCCCCAGGTCCCCTTCGAGAATCACCATGTCAACCCCAGACCCCTCCCTCCTCGACACGAACTGGCCAGCTCTAGCCGCCTACGTCTCCTCGCGCAAAGACACCTACCCATTCATCGAGCCCACCCAAGCCGACCTAACCGGCAAATCGGTCCTGATCACCGGCGCCTCGAAGGGCATCGGCAAAGCGACAGCAATCAGCTTCGCCACCGCAGGCTGCTCAACGATCCTGCTCGCCGCGCGGTCCGACCTAACAGACGTTATCACAGCCGTACACGCCGCCGCCAGAAAAGCCAACCGGGCCCAACCCTCCATCCATGCCCTAACAGTAGACGTAACCTCCGAAACCTCCGTCCGAGCAGCCGCCACGACCGCAGCCAATATCCTCAACAGCAGCCTCGACATCCTAATCAACAACGCCGGCAACCTCGAGCCATGGACCCCCATCGCCGACTCCACGCCAAGCGAATGGTGGCGCACCTGGGAAGTCAACATCAAAGGCACCTATCTGGCCGCGCGCTTCTTCATCCCGCTGCTGCTCGCGTCGCACACTAAGACCCTCATCAATATCAGCAGCGGCGGCGCCCACGCCATGTTCCCCGGCGCGTCCGCCTACCAGACCACTAAGTTTGCTCTCTGCCGGCTCACCGAGTTCATTGATAAGGAGTACGCGCCGCAGGGTCTCATCGCTATCGCGCTTCATCCTGGCGCTGTTAGGACTGAGCTCGCTATGAATATGCCTCCGGATAGACAGGTCGTGTTGACGGATACGCCCGAGTTGCCGGCTGATACGCTGGTCTGGCTTGCCTGTGCACGGCGGGACTGGCTCGCTGGCCGGTTTGTCTCGGCGAGCTGGGATATGCAGGAGCTGGAGAGGAAGAGGCGGGATGTGCTGCGGAGGAACTTGTTTAGGTTTCGCGTGCTGGTTTGATGTCGGGCCATGCTTTGTTTTCGGATGCTTGGTTGTCTACTGCATCGCGTATATAAGGCGGATTGGACGATAGCACTGTATTGCTACCTTCTTACCCTTGTTCGTTGCACTATGGCAGATTGCTTGGATACAGTAATAAGCGCAATAAAATGGAGCTGTTTGGTGGTGCCAGGTCTCTCCTTGTCTTCGCAGGTGACCCATCAAGCATCATACCTATAAACCCAGATTCCCTCATTGAGTTGATTGTATACCTTTCTCGCAGACACAGCCTATATCTCAATTATAAGGCTGTTTCTCTGTGTGCCGTGTTCAATATACACTATTTTTCGAGGGAAGAACACATAAAACAGACATGACCGGATATAAACCCCTGAAGAACACACTTATCTACTGATCACTGTATTCTGAATACAAGACAAAGTCAAATCACATTCCCTTCATACATCGTGTTTTAACCTTACTGGGGTTGTGGGCCCACATAAAAGTAGATACGACAGACTATGTATAAGCCCGGGTGGGTTTGCTCGGGTTGCCGACATGGAAATCCGTTCATTGCCGGGTTCCCACATCCTTTTCAACCCATCACCGATCATGCAAAAAAAAAAAAACTGGGGTCTTTCAAGTCTTAGATATTATTTATAAAGCAATTCGCAGTCTTAACCCCTTTCACGCGCCTCCCCGCAAATACCTCCTACTTGATTTCATCAAGCTCCACGTTTTTAATGAAGTGCCACTTTTTTTTTTTTCAAGATCCCCGCAGGCACATACACTCATCGCTCCTTTAATAGATATAGTCTAAAATATGCATGTCTAGGCACACAAAATACAACAACTGTAGAACCCCCCCAATCTCATCACATCGATTTGGAAAGTGTACTACATGCACCTGATATACTTAATGTACATTCTTCCACTTTTATGTTCTTGTGTATACCCTTCAACTATAGACTGAAACCCGAGTGTCACAAGTACCTATCTAAGCCATCTTAAGATTACTTGCAACGTACCACACACACTGTGAACTCTTCTCTCATGCATGGAACCGGATTTCCAATTTTATGACTTCCTGTTGGAATCTGACTCAGCGGGTGAGTCACAACGCCTGCACAGCCACAGCCACACAACCTGCCCTGCCCTGCCCTGCCCTGATCCGGATGTGCATTTACCCCTCCCTACCGATGTCGTGGAACTTTATATTGTCCTACGAAGGTAGTTGGCTCTCTTTAATACTCAGATCAGGGTCCTGGAATCATGGGTGGCATGACAAGGAGAGCACTGGTGTGGTGCGGGGGTTCAGGGCAGACATCATCGGCCTTGTGGGTGAGGTGAGACGGGTAGCTAACTACCTACTATCTAGCAGCTAGCGAGCTAGCTAGAACCGAAGTACTAGTGTCTACTAATCATAATCCGTTTGTCCTTTGCGATCCACATAATCTATAAAAGCAAATGCCAGCTGTAGCCGAGATAGACACCATATAAACACCCAACTCTTCCCCAGCTCCAACATCCATCCACCCATCCATCACCCATCCATCACCCATCCATCGCCACCATGTCTCCAACCCAAGAGACCACCCCCCCACCCCCACCCCCACCCCCCCAAGGCACCGAACTCGCCATCCAAACCCTCTATGAAGGCCCGCCCCAATGCGACTGCTGCAAGAACTGGGTGAAAGACCCCCCAGCCCCCCAGCCCACGCCAATCCAAAGCCAGCCAGAAACCAAACAAAAAGCGCTAATCGCACGGATGAGCCACAGCCACAACCACACCGACGAGCGCCCGCTGTCCCTGCACTCGCTGGTCGTGCAGAGTACATCACTAAAACACACCCTCGCCGAGCTCTTCGCCGGATACCAGGGCATCACGCCCTTGCTCCAGAAACTAGTCTTCCGCGCGCCGTTCCACGCATTCCACCACCGCTGGGCCCAACTCACCCACATCCTGCACCGGCAGACCCGCGACGACCCCGCCGCCGCGGCCTACACGCAGCTGCTCGTCGATGTGCTGGACCGCGAGCTGGGCCCGCTGCGTCGAGAGATCCAGGATATGCGGGCTAACCGCGTTATTAGTTACCCGCTGCTGTGGGCGCTGTTTGAGCCGGGGGAGTTGGTGGTTACCCGGCGGAGTGAGAGTGAGAGTGAGGGTGATGGTGATGAGGGCAAGGGCGAGTCCTTTTTCCGTGTCGTCACTGCGGCCGCCGTTCAAGGAAAGGAAAGGGATCACTTCTCGGTGCGTGCGCAGTTCGTTGATTGGAATGGTAAGCGCTGGGGCTATGCGAATCGTGTGCTGAATATCGAGCGGTTCTCGGGCACTTGTGATATTCGCTCTCTGCCCGTGTATCCCGCTGTGTATCATCCGTACAGGGCTGGGGCTGAGGAGCAGGCTATGGCGCGGGGGCGTAGGTTTCGTGACCTCGCGGGCTTTCATTATATGGCGTACGCGGGCTTGATGCAGTATTGGGCCGGCGTGGGCAAGATGGCGGCGAGTGTGATCGCGAGGAATGTATGTTGTCTTCGCTTCCTTCCTTGGTATTTTTGTGGCTCTGGGGACGATTGCTAACTTGGGGGGGAGGGGGGTAGGTGGATGGCCGGATCGTCGTGGACGCGGACGGGTTCATGCATGCCAACCCTGATAAAGCGATCGTGCTGCAGCCCCTGGGTACGGCGGCGGCGTCGCCGTCGATCTCCGTGGATGACGATCAGCATTTGGAGCGGGCAGGTCCGTCTCGGTTTCCTCGTCCGGGACGGCCGGGCAGGGAGATGATGTCGAGGAGACCCACGGAGCAGCAGCAGGATCAGGTTGCTGTGCCGGATGAGGGTGAGTGTTATACCCCCACCCTACCCTACCTTGACATAAAACCAAAGAATGCTAACGAGTGTAGATCAACCCCTCACCGACATCGATCTCCTTCTCTGCACATCCCAAGTGCGCGGCTACTCCCTCAAGCACAAGGTGTGGGCGCTCTTCGACGTAACCCTGATCCACGAGATCGCGTGGAACGACACCGCATTCTCCACCCTGATGCTTCCCACGGGGTACAAGAACCTGATCCTCTCCTTCGTCGAGGGCCAGGCCTCGCACCGGGACGTCTTCGACGACGTCGTCGAGGGCAAGGGCCAGGGGATCATCATGCTGCTGGCCGGCAGCCCCGGCACGGGCAAGACCCTGACGGCCGAGGCCATCGCCGACCGCGTGCGCAAGCCGCTGTATATGCTGAGCGCGGGCGAACTCGGCCGCGATGCAGCCAACATCGAGCGCCGGCTGAGCACCGTCCTGGAGCTGACGGAGAAGTGGGATGCCGTGCTGCTCTTCGATGAATGCGATGTCTTCCTGCAGGAGCGATCCAGCAGTCATCTGCAGCATAATGAAGTGGTGGCGGTTTTTCTCCGGTGAGCTACCCTTATTTTTTCTTTCTCTCCCCTTTTCTGCTTCCGCAGTATAATGATTTATCCAAACCAGAGTCCTCGAATACTACCGCGGCGTGATGATCATGACATCCAACCGCGCCGACGCCATCGACCAAGCCTTCCAGAGCCGAATCCACCTCACCCTGCACTATCCGGACCTGGACCCGGCCGCGAGAGAACACATCTGGCGCCGCGGCACCGCCCGCGCCAAGCGCCAGCATGTGCTGACCGACGAGGCGTTCCAGCGCCTGGCGCAGCTCGCCATGAACGGCCGCCAGATTAAAAATACGATCAGGATCGCGGCCCTGCTGGCGGCGCAGGAGGATACGAGTCTTGGGATGGAGCAGGTTGATACGGTGCTGCTGGCGACGCAGAGAGGTAGATAGGTAGATACCTAGGTAGGTATGCAAGGTGGGTAGGTGAGCTGGTGATGTATAATGGCATGTAGGGTAAGGAATTATGATCATATTATAATAATCAATCTAAAAGTATATTCTCTTATCTTTAAAGAATTAATTATATATAATATCTTTAAGACTTCAGGATTAATTCTACTCCAGCCGGATAAGATTTTTAGTAAACTGATTATACAGCTCTAATTTAGAGTGGTTAACAGCCAGGTCAGATCAGGTTAATTAAGAAATTTATTTTAACTGTCAGATCAACAGTCAGATTAAAGAATTTACTATATCTAGCTGCAGTTAAAACTCAAAAAAAAAATATTTAATTATTTTAATTATTTTTAGTACTAAAATCTATTTATTATATCTATTTAGATTTTAATATAAATAAAATATATATAAATTAGTCTTTATTTATTTTAATAATTTATATTTTTATTAATAAAAATATTAAAATTATTATTTTTTTTAAAAAGAATTAATAAATAGAATAATATAATTTTTTTATCTAATTTTAAGTAATAAATTTAAAATTGTTTTTATTATAAATAAATAATAATAATTATATTTTTAAAAAAAAAAATTTTATAATAAAAAATAATAGTAAAAATATATATTTATACTTTTATTTTTATTAATATATTTTATATAAAATATTAATATATTATGAAATAAAATTAAAAATTATTTAATTTTAATTTAAATAATTCTTTAAATTTATAATAGTTTATTTTTTATATTAAAAAATATAGAAAAGTTTTAAATTATTTATTTTGTATTTAAAATCTTTATATTTATATATATTCTAAGATTATAACTTCATTCTGTCTATTTAGTCTATTTTAAAGTCTGTACTTCCCGGGAATTATAGAATATTAAAATAACTCAGTACTATAATAATATATAAGATATAATAGAATCTGTAAAAGTCTTCTACAGGATTTTTATAACGTATTCGGTAAGCGAGTCGGCCATGTAAGCAAGTCGGCCACCTCCAACCGATTTCTACGACTAGATAAGATTTAAACGCCTTTTTACCAATAAAACAATTATATTTCTATATAAAACTAATTACTAGGTGGATTAGGACATCTAACCCTAGTATATCCCCGAATATAATAATTAGAACACTGCGGTGATATATATATACGAGGTCTAACTGCAGGAAGCCCTGGATCCCTAGATACAGTCAGTATCTTAAGCTTCAAAGACCTGATTCTCTTGCTAAAATCGCTCCTGGCCCTCCTGGATTAAAAAGTCCTCTGTATTAGTAAGCTGTTTAGTAGATTTCTTTTTCTTTTAAAGCTGTTTCTTATGTACAGCTTATAAATCATAATTTTCTTATATTAAAAGAATAGTACTATTGTAAAGAGGATTATATACTTATCACACCTATGATAAGCTATATAAGTAAGATATATCTATATAAATAGTATAATATATACTTCTTTTTTTTTACTTTTTTCTATATATATCTATATAGTTAGACTACTGAATATAGTAAGTACAGTCTTTGTAAGGGGAACCTCTGGATTTGTACAATCGACAGAAGTGCCTATAAACAAGAAGGAATCGTTGAAGAAGGAATCTTCATATTGTTGAGGAGGTGGCCTTTTATCCGTTGGTTCACCGCTCTTTCGTACGAGGAACAAAGTCGGAGCGAGGCGTTAGCCGAGCCATTCCTTTAGGGCCAGGAGCTTCCCGTCTGGACCTGTAATAATACCCCCCCGTTCCCCCCCCCCGGCGGTAGGGGTCGTACGGGGATGGGTCCTACTTAGTCATCCACACTGTAGTAGACCGGGGTCATGTGTTGTGTAGTGACAGAGCTCAGCTCGGTGTTGCTCATCTCAGGGACTCTTCTTCTTCTCCTATCCCAACTAGTTGCATCGTTATCATCGCGAAAATATGGCCCAGTTCAATCCTGGCAACGAGTTTGGCACTGTCTCTTCGCCTGGTACCCCCAGTGCTGTGCATAGCCTCCTAAGTCGTACGGCACGAGCGGCGATCGATTATGGAGGTTATACATATGCTTGGTTTCACCTTACTTTGTTCGGAAACCACTGCCTCTATTCCGTGTGCCATACCGATATCCAGGTAGGAGGCTACCTTCTCTTCGTACGATAGCTCAGCTAACTTTTGGAAAAGAAGAAAGTTTAGTGTTTCCCTCACCATGAGTTCCTTGTCCGTCTCGATACTTATAGTAAACCCGTAGTAACAGCAGAACAGGTCAGTTATAGGTTCTGGTTTATCGTACGGAGCTGATACTGTGCAGGTTTGAACTAGCCGACAAAGCTATATAAACGGCCTTCTTATTGCTACCAGAAAAATCGCCTATCGTACTGGTTACTCGAATTCCCCTCTCGCCAACTTCGGACCGGTCGTACGGATGGCCGGATATTTCGGAGGTGCTTGTGCTTCGTGCGAATGGAAGTCACACCGGTCAAGATATCCCTATTGCGGTCTACCAGAGGAGGCACGATTTGTTCCTGACTTGCCCTTATCTCTCCCTCTCTATAATACCATCCAGGATCTCGTTGATTAGATGATCGGACAAGGGTCGGTCGTTAGTTCTGGATGGAAGTTTGCCATGCTGTCCGGTTAAGGATCCTTTTTAAGTCTCGGTATAGCGCAGTCTTTTGTAACCAGCGGTCCAGTACTGTAGTTTTCTCTAAAGCTGAAGCATGTTCGGTTGTCGTACGAGTATGACCTGTCTATTTGACTTCATATTTTCTCTGCCAGCCTCGGTCTCTTTTTATATAATACTTATCTGTAATATCTTCAACTAGCTACTCTTCTTAGCTGTCTACCAGGATTGCAGGTGGTTGAGTATTATCTGTTACTTGTAAAGGAAAGGGGTCTGTTGCTGTAAGATGGAGGAGGTCCACATGGAAGACAGGATGTATTCCGGGGGGTGTGTCAAGTTGTACAGTATATGAGCCTATTAGTTCCTGAACTGTGTATTTCGTGTTTTTCCAGTCTAGCTTCCGGCTTGGGCGGCTTGTACGGATATTCCGCAGCTTCAGCTATACCTTATCACCTTTTCGATACTCGGGGGCTGTACTCCGTCTCTTGTTTGCTTGTTCTTCAGCTTGTTGTTGGGAGTAGGTAATCAAGGCTTGAGCCTACTCTATTACTTCAGAAATGGTTCGTACGATAGCTTTACCCTGCTGGATTGAGCTTTTTGTTAGGTGCTCCGCGAGAGACTCTCAGTCTTCCTTAAGATCAAAAGGAGAGAGATGAAATCTATAGGTCAGGAAGAAGGGGCTTGTTTCCGTAGTAGTTGTTGTATAACCATTTAAAGCTAATTCAGCAAGAGGGAGAAGTTTCTTCTAATTCGACTGGTTATAACAGATATAGGCTCGAATATAGGCTTTAAGAGTACTGTTTGCTTTTTCTGTTTGACTGTCGGTCTGTGGGTAGTAGGCTGTTGAGAGTAATCTTCGTACGGAGGCCAGTCGGCAGACTGTAGTCTATACTTCACTCACGAACTGTGTTCCTCTGTCGGACACGATAGTTCTTAGGAATCCGTGTTATCTTACCAGGGTTCGTACTAAGGCCCAAGCTGTCTCCTCTGCTGTAGTAGAGCCTATTACCTTAAGAATCACTCCTTTTATAAGCCTGTCTACAATTACTAGCACTGTTGTATGATTATTTAATAAAGGTAGATCAGTGATAAAATCTATAGAAACTTCTTGCTATAGTTAGTCTGGAATTGGGAGAGGTTTTAGCAGGCCTTGTTTCTGTTCTCTCCAAGCCTTTGTTCTTCCGCATATGTTACAGTTACGTACGAAGCGTCGTACGTCCCGTCCTAGGTTTGGCCAGAAGAATTTCTCAGTCACCAGTACCGTCGTCTGTTCCCTGCCGGGGTGGCCAGCTATAGGAGAGTTATGAGCTGCTTGGATAATACTTGTACGAAGGGGTTTGCTGTCAGGGACCTATTTCTGTTGGCGGAAGAATAGGAATCTGTTCTTAATATAGTATTCCGATACTGACACTTTCAGACCTAAGTACGGGGGAAATTGTTGTTCTCCTGCTTTAAGGCATTGGACAGCTTTCTGGTAGGTCTTGTCTTAGGCTCGGGCTCTTTTCCATACATCTTGGTCGTCGTACAATCCCACCTTCCGCTCCTCTTCGTGGTTTGTGGCTGGGGGGTGCTCAAGAGATGTGATTGGATATACTCCAGTTGTAATCAGGGATACAGCTGCGTAGCAACTGTCTTCTAGTTGCTGGAGTAACTGGATTATATAACCAGCAATTTGAGGGTCCTCCTCTGAAGATGGGAGATCTTGTTCGCGTCGAGAGAGAGTATCAGCCCTTTTATTATCCTGTTCTTTCCGGTATCGAAGCTGGAAGTTATATTAGCTTAAGAGAAAGTGCCATTGCATGTATCTCTCTGTAAGTCTTCTAGGTTTGAAGAAGTACTCAAGATTCTTATAGTCAGTAATAACTTCAAATCTTTCT